>JASAMY010002398.1:0-14085 GCA_030248085.1 Paralinhomoeus sp. GSCO2_6 | reverse complement strand
CATCTCATCATGCTGCGGTATACTCACGACCCCATGAAGTGTGGTTGGAGACACGAGTACTTTACTCTACATAGCAGTGGAAACGAGCAGTCCGGCAGCCTGTCTGCTCGAGGAAATGGGCAAGCAAATTCATGAGAATGACGGGGAAGCGTTTAGGAGCTTGTAGAACCGACTAGTGGCCATGTCCTCATCCACGAGCAGCACGTTGTCGGCTGGCTCGATGGCGTCGCCGAAGCCGGTGCCCTCACCGTCCTTGGCGACCGTCAGCGCCTGCCGCTCCCTCGGCCACCGACAGCGCGCACCCTCCCACGGTTCCATCAGGAAGCAGCCTGCAAAGAGAGGGGCACGGCTTCCAGCTAGAGCGCCTTCTGCCCGAGAACCGATAGCTGCTTCTACTTACAAATGCGCCTTACGTACGTGTATGTGTGTGTGTGTGTTTGTATGCTTCGAGTAAACTCGCGAACCGCTTGACGCACGTGGACGCGCGATGGCTCGATCGAATGCTCGCGGCCCCGAGATGGTCATGGGCAAGGTCGATTTTTGATATGCAAATCTATACCGTAGTTATGGCGCATTTTCAAAGTTTGCAGCACAGATTAACACTACCAAACGAAATGCACATGGGTGAATTGCACATCAAAAGACTCGCCTCGACGTCACGAGTCATTTGCACATGCTCCCGCATAATTATGCAAATGAAAATTATGCAAATTATGCCAATTCACAATTTCGCAATTTCACCCACATGGGTGATGTTGCGTGGTCAGTTGACACCTTTTGGCAGCAGGTTAATAAACTGGGTTACGCTTAAAAAAGACGCGCGTTAAAAAAGACGCGGAAAATCTTGTTAAAAAAGACGCGTGTTAAAAAAGACGCGTTAAAAAAGATGCAGCCTGATATTATCGCGTTAAAAAAGACGCGCGTTAAGAAAGACGCAGACGGCGGCGGCAGCAGCAATGTTCTATGTTCAGCAATGTTGTGTGCCACGTTGCTGGCCCAGTGACGACAATACTCCAGCACTCCATGATGCTGCAGCAGAATGCGTTGGGCGGGAAGCGCGCGCCGCCGTTGTCCGCCTGAAACTGGTCAAGTAACTGGGACGGTCGGTTGGTTCTTGCCGGTACGTGGTAGCCGTAGCCCGTAGGTCATGCACGCTGGCGCGTTCACGGGCGTCAGCGCATGATCGTCAGCTCGCTTCGGACGAGAGCGACGCTCTGCTCCACTGCAGACTTCACGTCACTTATGGACATTGTAGTTCCTTTTGCATAGACGACGTTCAATTGGCAGCATATCTGGAGGCGTCACCGTGGGTGTACCTGTACATTTGCCGCGCCCTCACAGTCGACGAAGCGTCCTGGCTGTACGCTTGCTCGCTGTACGCGACAATGTAAAAATTGAATAATGCGTACCACAGTTGTCTAGTTTGCCAGTTTTGCCGCGCACTCTTTGCAGGAGTAAATTGACCTGACAGGAAGGAATTGCTGGGGGCAGGAAAGGTGGGCCTCCGAATGTGCAATAGGTTTACGATTGCTAAGCAGTGTTGTTTACAATCGGCTGAGAAATTGAGGTTGACCACCGCTTGGTCCAGCAGATACACAGTACACACATATGTAGCTCGACCCTCAAAGGGTAAAGCGACAAACATCTGCACTCACGCTCCGTTCCCGTTCCACTTCCTATTCCACTTAGCGGCCGCCTGGAGAATTGCTGCGTCTTTTTTAACCTCCGTCGTTTTGTGGCTTGCGTCTTTTTTAACGCGCGTCTTTTTCAACGCGCGTCTTTTTTAACATGCGTCTTTTTTAACATGCGTCTTTTTTAACATGCGTCTTTTTTAACTGACGCCGGTTAATAAACTGGGCATTGATGAATTGCATATCAAATGACTCGGCTAGACGTCACAAGCACTGTATGTGTGGCAACGCACGCATGCAAGCACGCACGCACGCGCCGCGCATTGGCACGCACGCATGCACTCACGATATATATATATATATATATATATATATATATATATATATATATATATATATATATATATATATATATATTATATATAAATACATATCTACATATATATGGATATATGGATATATATATATATACATGCATGCACGCACGCACGCACAGGCTTATGTCGAAACATATGTACACGCACGCACGCACGCACGCACGACGCACGTACACGCACGCACGCACGCACGCTCGCTCGCTCGCTCGCACGCACGCACGCACGCACTTACACGCACGCACGCACGCACGCACGCTCGCTCGCACGCACGCACGCACGCACGCACGAACGCACGCACGTACACGCACGCACGCTCGCTCGCACGCACGCACGCACGCACAGAGGAGCACAGAATTTGGGCCAACCGCACGCACGCACGCACGCACGCGCGCACGCACGCTCGCTCGCACGCACGCACGCACATACGCTCGCACAGAGGAGCACAGAATTTGGGCCAATTTCTGTCAACAGGGTGAACGCCCATCACGATCAACAGAGCAGCAGTGAATTTGGTACCATAAACTGTCAACGGGGTGAATGCCCATAGTGATCAACAGAGCAGGAGTGAATTTTGGCGCCACCAACAGTCAACAGGGTGAACGCCCATCGCGCACCTGCTTGCACAGCATGATCATGTCGACCATCATATTCCTTAACATACACATGGCGGCCAAACGCCGCATGCGCCTCTAGTCTTCAAAAAGCGCCCACCTAGCAGCTCCAGACGCGGCAGGCTCAGGAGGAGCGTCTCCAGCGAACCTTCATCCGCCTGGGGAAGCTGGTGTACTAGCGGGTACGTCCAGAGCGCCCGGAGATTGGGCGCGTCCAGGAAGGAGGCGAAGAGTTGCGGGCCGGCGCATCGGCACTGCAGGTCGTCGACGAGGAGCGCGTCGAGACGGGGCAGCGCGAGCCAGCGACCGCCGCGTCCGCGAGGGCCGCAGTCCCAGCGGCGCACCGACAGCTTCTCGAGGGTCGGCGACAGCGCGAGCAGGGCCGCGAACACGTTCTCCTTGCGCAGGTCCGAGTTGAGAACGTGCAAGCTGGTCAGCGGAGCCTTCGCCTCAAGGACGAGCTGGCGGAGAAAGGGCGTGTTCGCGCAGTTGATCAAGTCGCTCTCCGACATGGGATCGGTCTGCAGATGAAGTGTGTTCCGCTTGACGAGCATGTGACTGTCGTATGAGGCGTTGAGCAGTTTGAAGTCGGCCGCGCCGATCGTCCGCGACAGACTCGTCCTAGACGAGCGCACGAACGCCTGACACTCTTGAGCGTGCGTGCGTGCGTGTGTCCAAATGCAACTGTACGTTCTTCCACCAAACGTGTCTTTGGCATGAACTACGGGTCTCCCTATGGTGATTGTCTGTTTCTTATTGACGGCTTCCTAGAGGCGCGCCCTCAATCCAATATCAGGCGCAGCTCACCGTTGGACGAGGGCTCGATGGAGTCGGCCGCAGCTGCGCTTGAGGCGGGAGGCCAGTTGCAGCTTGCGCGAACTGCGGCGCGTCGCCTTATTGCACACGTTCAGAAAGAAGCTCTGAAGGGTGGGCGTCACGAGTCGGACGCAGATGTCAACCACGGAGTCGAGTTGCTCCATTCCGTTTCTTTTGATGCTGAACTGGCTCGAGCCATCGCACCACGCACTCAGTTCCGCGGTCTAAACAAGAGAGTGGTTTGGGTTGGACTGGCTGCCCACACGACTCACGTCCGCTAGTGTAGCCATCGTGTCTGTGTACTATAGGATGGTATTGAAAAATGAGATCGTACTGCAATTTCTAGAAATGAAATTGTATTGACGGTCTCCTCCTAGCGTTGCCCCTAATCCAACAACAACAACAACAACAACAACACAAGCCGAGTGTGTCCGGGATCCAGTTGTCAAAAGACACTCATCTACTTACAGATGCGCTGGACTACCGAAACGCGGGATGGCTTATTCGATTCCGGTTTAGGAGGCGGTTCTCTTGAGCTATCATTCGCCAAAATCGGTTCAGGCAATCAAGAGTTATAAGCGACTGAAAATTGATACACCCTGATACATGCATGCACGCACGCACAGGCTTATGTCGAAAGGGGACAGCCACCGCGGGGGACGTGCTCCCGCACAATTATGCAAATGTATACTGTAAGTGTGGTACATTGTATCTTGCCTAGGTAATTGAAAAATGGAAAATGAACTGTGCATTGATGCATTGCATATCAAATGACTCGCCTCAACTTCATGAGTCATTTGCACATGCTCCCACATAATTATGCAAATGAATACTCTAAGTGTCGTACATTGTATCTCACCTTATTGGAAAATGGAAAATGAAAAAATCTGAACGCCCAT
The DNA here is from genome assembly GCA_030248085.1 of Paralinhomoeus sp. GSCO2_6. Lineage (NCBI taxonomy): Eukaryota > Metazoa > Nematoda > Chromadorea > Monhysterida > Linhomoeidae > Paralinhomoeus > Paralinhomoeus sp. GSCO2_6. The sequence goes on along the minus strand of JASAMY010002398.1, from coordinate 9,751 downwards.
CACGACCAACAGAGCAGCAGTGAATTTGGCACCACCAACTGTCAACGGGGTGAACACCCATTACGACCAACAGAGCAGCAGTGAATTTGGCGCCACCAACTGTCAAGGGGGTGAACGCCCATCACGACCAACAGAGCAGCAGCGAATTTGGTGCCACCAACTGTCAACGGGGTAAATGCCCATTGCGATCAACAGAGCAGCAGTGAATTTGATGAAATCAACAGTCAACAGAATGAATGCCCATCGCGATCAACAGTGCAACCGTCAATTTGGTGCCACCGACTGTCAACGGTGTGAACGCCCATCACGCACGTGCTTGCACAGCATGATCATGTGACCATCATATGCTAAATCAGTTGCTTTATTCCTTAATGTACACATGGCAGCCAAAGGCCGCGTGCGCCTCTAGTTTCTTCAAATGAATGTTTTTGCTTCGAAAAGAATTCTTTATGGTGGAGGAGGAGGAGAGAGCGTTCCAAAACCTGACCTCTTCCATTGCCCAGGATTTGTACTGCAGTTTCAGCTCTAGTCCTGAGACGGGCAGCCAGTCGGAGTTGGCTGGGAAGAGGGCTCGCAGGCGTCGACAGCTGAGGCGGCAGGCGGCGACTTCGGTCAGCGTCAGGAACCTCGCCGCCGTGTACACCGCCGAGGCCTGCAGGGTGTCGAGCATCGCCCCGCTCTTTCTCCGCCCGCTCTGTGTTCCGCGGCTCGTCCGCGTCTAAGAAGGGCAGTATTCTTAGTCTCTGTTGCCCCCGCTGCTGAGGGAGGAGAAAGGGACGCTATCTCCGCGTCGTCCGCTTGTGCATCAGGTGTGTCCAGGCCGGTCTTCTTGCGGTAGGGGCGCCGCCGCCCGGATCAGCTGAGGAGTCGCTTGCGCCGTTGGCAAGCCTTGAGCGCTTGCGGTGGCGCTGGATGAGAGGGCGGGTGCTGTTGTGTTTGCCGAGCTGGAGGGCCGAAGCGACGCTTGACAGCTGGAGACTGGTCGGCACTCGGCGGGTGGCTGGCGTCCTTGAGAAGGCTGCAGCGCCGCTGGAGTCCGGTGTTGGAGAGGAAGAGTGTTGGGAGTGCGGTATGAGCGAGTAGTGGGTCGGCATGATCGAGTATGAAAACCTAGGCAACGCAGGCGTTGGTATTCACATTTACCTATGTATATCGTGAGGTCGCTACAATACGCTTGTACTTTAACGCAAAAGCACCTACTTTGACCCTATTTAGGTAAAAAAAAACATTTCAGCCACTCTCCAACTTTCTTGCTCCAGACACCCCCTCTTCACCCAAACGGGCATTTGCCCCCCCCCCCCCACTCGTCCCAGCCATGGGTGTGCTGTACACTGCATGACATTAATTATTCCAGTAATTAGCTCCAGTTATTACGTGTACGCGTACTGTACTCTAGATACAATGTACGCACGCTGTAGGTACACGTTTGTCTGTCTGTCATAGTCCGCTTTCAAACTGAGTGTGTGGTGTATTTCTTATTTGGAAAAGATTTTGAATTGTGATTTAGGTGCATTGGTCCCTAACTATTGAACATAAATTGAACATCGGTGTCGGTGCATCAAGTCAAAAGCGCACGTCATCCACATTCGCCATTCCTTCGCTGCATCGTGCGTCGGTGTTGCCTCGCCGCCGCTAACACACGTGTCATTGCATGAACGCATTGCCTCTGCCTCCCCAATTGCTCTCGTTTACCTCGGGCTTCTCAGCGGAGTGCTAGTAGACGAGTTGAGAGGAGGAAGATGAGGCAGATGGGTCGGTGGCTGATGCTGCTGCTGGGTTGCGCGAACGCCGTCGACGCGTTCTCGCTGATCTCCGCGGCACCCGTCAACTTCTGTCTCAAGGCGCAGCGGCAGGAGAACTGCAAGGTGCCAGAATTTGCTTTTGTCCAATTGAGGGCAGATGTGCAACTGCCTGGAGGCTGGGGGGAAGTGAATCTCAGATTTTTCAATGCTTCATTCATCCGTGCATGCTAAAATTTGCTCAGAGTGTCTCACTTTGCAGAACAACATCCCCCTGTACGTGAACCGTCTGGACAGCGATCGCTCGGTGATTCCGTACGATTACGATTAGTGAGTGAAATTGACCCTTTTCTGTTGTGTTGTGTGTGAAACGTGTTGTGTGCAGTTTTGACTTCTGCGTTGCTGGTGACAACGAGGAGAGGCCGTTGCAGAATCTGGGTCAGGAGTTGATGGGCGACCGCATACGACTGTCGCCCTACACTGTGAGTACCTATGCGGCCTCGGGGGGGGGGGGGGTGGTCTGGGCCTACAGCGATCGCCTCGGCCGACTGACGAACGATTCTCAATCACACAAGTGGCCTATAAAAAAAAAGAACAATCGACAATAGAAATTGCCAAAAGACGGCTCACGTGGCTCAACGAGTGATGCTCGTGTAAACGAAAACTGTATAAGTTCGCAAGAACAAGTTTAAACCCCTCTCCCTTGGAAAGTCAGCCTGCTAGGTCCGCGCCTGTGCAACTCGCTGTTGCCTTGCGCTTACGTTGCGAGCGTCGCTGTCGCTCTGAGTCAGTCGATTCATCAAATTCCGCGATACAGTTGCCGTTCGGGGAGCGGCAGGACTGCGAGCTGTTGTGCCGCAAGACGCTCAGGAAAGACGATGAGGCGTCGATGAAGAAGCTGCGACGACTGCAGCGTGGCATGCGGCTCAACTATCAACACCACTGGTCGGTACATCTGCATGCCGGCTTGCCCCCCCCCCCCCCTCCCATACATGTAACCGGGTTTTTGAAGTGGGGGGGGGAGGGTCGGAGACCATTCTGGGGGGTGGGGGGGGGGGGGGGGGTGGGGTAAGCAGATTTGAAGAGGGAGGGGGTGTCAGAGGGTAAAAAAGTGTACCTAAATAGTGTCTAAATAGGCACTTTTTGGTCAAAAAATATGTTAAAATAGGCTATAAATAGCGTTATTTAGCTGTTTTAGGGTAAAAAAAACACTAAAAAAGGCGAAAAATGCACTACTTTGTACAGTTGTAGACAGGTTGGAAAACTTTGGAAAAATTCTGGGGGGGGGGGGTTGGGGAGGGGTAACTTTTGACCTGGGGGGTGGGTACCCCCCCCCCCCCCCCCTTCCAGTTACATGTATGCCCCCTCCCCCCTAGGTAGGGCATACATGCAACTGGGAGGTAGGACCCCAAGTCCGAAGTCAGTCCCCCTGCCCTCCCCAAACCTATTACCCCCCCCCCCCTAACTCAGCCTGACCGGGAGATATGTATAGGGCACATTGTACATGTATGGTCGTATAACACTGAAAAGTACTAAAAAAAAAACAAACAGTTACTCGCTTTTATCGTTTCTAGACGGGTTGGAAATCGTTAAGAAAATTTCTGGGGAGGGGAGGGTTGGAAAAATTCTGGGGAAACCACCCCCATTGGTGGTCTTCCCAAGTGGAAAGACCACCAATGGGGGGAGGGGCTCGGTCCACATTCCATGGCCACTGACTGCCAGTGCTGTAGCCAGGACTTGATTTCGGGGGTGGGGGGGGCTTCAATCTCGGTCAAATACCCTAGTTTGCAACAGGGGGACCCTGACGAATTTTTTGGACATTGCGCCATTTTGGCTTGGGAAGCTTCAGACACTCTCGCATCGAATCCGTTTACACGCTTTGCGCTTGTTTCCTGACAAAATTCACCAAAGTGTTAGCAATTTGGCCAAACGATCGATTTCTGTGTTCAAAATAGCGCCGCAGGCACATTTTTTGGCGAGCTTTACACGGTTTTTAATGCAAAACAATGCGTCCCAGGCGAACATTTGGCTCTTGAGTGTCGTTTTCATCATTATTTGCATTGAAATTGAGAAAAACGCACATATTGGCATACTGCAACAGGGGGTACCAAGCTAAAGAATTCGAGCTTTGGAGAACTTCGGAGGGGGAAGCTTCCCCCTCCGCCCCCCCTTGGCTACGCCACTGGTGACTGCAGCGAGCCCGCCCTGTATTTTGCGTATTTTAAAGGCGGGGCATTCCTGGTCTGCTTTGAGGATCGTTGATGACATGCCGGTGACCTTCTGCTACGAGACGACCAGGGAAGAGCAGGTGTGCCGGACGGGCTTCGCCATGGGCTGCTACGTGGACAAGAATGGCCTTCAGCAGGACTTCTGTCACCTCTATGTCTGTCCTGTGCCTCTGCCTGTTGCCACTTGGGCTCATACGTGTAACTGGGATTTGACCTGACCTGACCGGGGGATGGTCCGAGAGGTAAGCCATTTTGGAGGGGGAGGGTGTGCCAGGAGGGAAGAGGTACCAAAATAGGCGGCATGGCCAAATAGGGTCTAAAATAGGCGTTTTTGGTTGAACATGGCAAAGTTACCGACTGGGGTGTGCACCCCCCCCCCCCCCCAGCTGCGTTGCATGTAATATGTATGTTTGGGCTGTCATTGTGCTCGCTCTGCCTGCAGAGACACTTCAACGAGCCTGACCACTACTACCTGTTCAACCACGTGGATCTCACTGTCGAGTACACGCCTGCTGCTGGCACTGGCGCCAATGCACTCCCTAATGGCGCTGCTAGAATCGCCGCCGTCAAAGCCCGAGTCCGCAGGTTGCTTGCTGCCTTGGTTGACTGGCTGCCAGGGAGGCACGAACGCCTATGCACGCACGCACACACGCGCGGACGCACGTACACGCACCAATGCACACGTGCTGCAGCATCAACCACGACAACGAGGGCGAGAAGGCGCGTTCGTGCATGAACCTCAAGCCACTCTCCATTCCTTCGGGACCTTCAGACGTCAACATCGTCTACACGTACAGCGTCACGTATCAGGTCAGCCTCGGTTGTCAATGGCTTAATGAAAGAGGCAGTTCCGTCCATACATGTAACCGGGTTTTTGAAGTGGAGGGGGTCTGAGAGACTTCTGGGGTGTGTGAGGGGGGGGGGGTACCCAGATTTGAAGAGGGAGGGAGTCCCAGAAGGGAAAATGTACCAAAATAGTGTCTAAATTGGCACTTTTCAGTCAAAAATAGGTCAAAATGAGTTAAACTAGGCTGTAAATAGCGTTATTTAGCTGTTTTAAGGCCAAAATACACTGAAAAAGGCAAAAAGTACACTACTTTGTACAATTGTAGACAAGTTGGAAAACTTCAGGAAAATTCTGGGGGGCTGGGTAGGGGTAAAATTTCGGCTGGGGCCCCCAACCCCCCCCCCCCAGTTACATGTATGGTTCCGTCACATCGATTCAACAACTGTGACTGAGCTGGCATGCACTTTTAGCAAACCTGGGATGTGAGGTGGGAGAACCGCCGGGTCTCCCTGCTGAATGCGACACTGCTGAAGGCAGACATACAGTGGGCCAGTATCATCAACTCGGTGATCATTGTCGTCTTCCTCAGTTTTATGATTGCAATCGTCATGCGGAAGGTGCTCCGCACCACCAACAACCAACTCCACAGCATGGTGTGTCACTCACCTCACCCCCTACCCCTTCCCACTCTGCTGTTGTTGGATTAAGGACACTGCTACTAGGAGTACGCGATGGGCCGTGTTGCCAACCCATCTCAATGACGCCTTCCTGTGTAGAGCCACGTAATCAGCCAAAGACACTCTGAAGAGTGCCATCTGTAAACTTGGGCAGCGACACCACTAGAACCTTCATTGATAAGGCAACACTCATTTCACTGACTCCATCAAGAATCGAACTCGCAGACAGAACCGTACTCGCAAGAGGCCGATTCCCTACCAGTAGGCTACATACGCTGCCATACCTGTAACTGGGGTGGGGTTTGGGGAGGGGGGGGGGTTTGCCTCCCCCCAGGTGCTAGGTTTGACCCTACCCACACCCTCCCCAACCCTCCCCCCAGGTCTTCCTGAACCCCCACCCAACCCCCCCCCCAAGAAATTTCAAAAACTTTCTACTACTTTAATGAAAAATAAATGCGTTTTGTACAGTGTTTTTGAGATAAAATCGACCAAAAAGTACCAATATTGCATTATATACAGTGTATTTTGACTAAAAAGTACCTATTTTCGGGTTTTTACAGTGTATTTTTGACTAAAAATTGACCAAAAGTTGCCTACATTTTCCTTCCCAGACCCCCCCCCCTCCAGATTTCCACCCCACCCACCCCCCCCCCCCCCCCAGAAAGTGCTCCAACCCTCCCCACCAGGTCCAATTCCCGGTTACAGGTATGTACGCTGCCCCATTGCCACTCTGCTCGGTGCTGTGTGTAGATTGGAGGTGTGGCGTTGGCAGGACAAGACGCAGGAGGAGTCTGGCTGGAGGGCAGTTCGTGGTGACGTCTTCCGGCCGCCCCAGCATGTCATGCTCCTTGCAGTCTTTGTGGGTAGTGGCAGACCAGACAGCGAAAGCTGCCGCTGCGCAGAGAACGACCACACCGCCGCCAGTCCTGCCTGTCTCCTTGCAGACGTTCAAGAGCCGGCTGCGGCAGTGGGTGACGGCGAGACACGCGGCGGCCTGGGCAGCCCAGCCGGACTGCCGACAGGCTCGCGATCTCGTCCCAACAATCTGCCCTCGACTCAGTCGAAGGCTGATACAACTGCCGCGACAGCGACTTCGCCTCCTGATTGCCCTCCTCACGGGACACGGTGAGGTAGCGCGCCACCTGCATCTGATGCAGCTGACGCCCTCGCCGCTGTGCCCCCACTGCCACCTGGCCGAAGAAGATGCTTTCCATTTTCTAGCCGAGTGCCCCCACTGGATGCGACAGCGCCTCCAAGTACTTGGTGGACCTGTCCTCACTCTGGACCATCTGCGAAGACTTGCACCTACTAGGCTATTGTGCTTCGCCGAGCGAACCAATCGATTCAATTGATTGGTACTCACCTGTGTGAACAGGAAGTAAACTATCAGAAGGCTATGACTCGGTTTTCTTTGCCATGGTATCGGCCTATCTATCACCTACCTCACTTCTCGCAAAGTGACGCCTCACACCTCTTCTGTTCTTGTCTAGATGTCTGGCAACGGAGAGCGCAAGGTGACGAAGGCGGTCGTGATGATCGGCAACAAGAGCGGTGGAGGCGGCTCGGTGGAGCCTTCGAGGGCGGTGACGGCCCAGCAGTCGCCGGCGACTGCTCAGCAGGTGCCGGTGGCTGCTCCCCAGGTGCCGCCCAAGAAGGTGAAACCGGGCAGCCGAAAGCGCAAGAGGATCAAGGCGAAGGAGGCTGCCACTCAGCTGGCGGCCGGCGGCGCCAACTTGTCGGCGAGCTCGAATCCCGAGCCCGCCCCCGACGCCAAGAGGCCGTGCACGACGGCGGACTCCGCCGTCACCGAGACGCCGGCCAGCCGAAACGTCTCGGAGCAGCGGAGGAAGCTCGTCGGCATCGGCCTGGCCGACAAGAGGCAGCTGAGCAAGGAGGCCGGAGACGCGGCGCTGAAGTTCATCCGCCAGCGTCTCCGGGCCACCCTGATGGGCGTCAACAACGCGCCGCTGCTGCGCTTCGACGAGTGGGGTCGCGTGGGGCGCGGCGGCGCTCTACTGCTGGCCCCCCACGACAAAGACACGGGCGCCTGGCTCCGCGAGGTCGTCAAGGAGATCCCGCCGTGGGACGGGCAGAGCTGGATCGTCGGGACACCGTCCCAAGTGGTCGACGGTCCCTCTCACCTGGTCCACGGCACGTTCATCGACGACGGCGTCGCTGACGAGAAGTTCATGCTCGGCATGCTCGCGAAGCAGAACCCGGGCCTGAACACCGACAGGTGGAAGGTGGTGCGCTCCGTCTCGAGGCGCCCCGACACCACCAGCTACTCCATGCTCGTCGAGGACGCCTCCTACGCCGTCCTCTGCGCCAACAACATGCAGGTCTGGTTCGAGACGGGGCTGGTCCAGCTGGCCTCGGCCGAACGCCGCAAGGAGCAGCAGCAGGCAAAGGCCGCCGCAGCGGAGCAGCTGGAAGAGGACGCCCTCTTGGGGGTCGCGCCCCCAGCGACCTCGGAGGAGGACGCCCTGGTGGCCTCCACCGGGGCCCTGCAAGTGGCCGACAAGGACACCACGCCGTCCGCGGTGGCCGACGAGGCCGACGTGGACGACGAGGTGTCGCCCGACTTCTAGGACGGACGCGGCCCCGAAAGGGGTGGCGTCCGCGGACGCGGCCCCGAAAGGGGTGGCGTCCGACTACTAACCCTAACACTAGGTGAGCAACGTGCTGTCTGCCTGCCTAGTCAATTTCCATCCTTGGGCGGCAGGCTATTCCTGTTTCCCTGGCTGACGGACCTCTTTCTGGGCAGTCAAATGCCCACCCCAATCTTCACCCAACGGCAGATCTCGTACCTGTCTCTGTGGGGTGAAACGTTCATCTATTTTTCGGCTGATAGAGAGTTTATAGCGCCCAAGCGCGGACGCTCTCTGCTCCGACGTCGGCCGATCCCATGGACGACGCCGGAGCCGGCCTCAGGAAAGAAGAAGAAGAAGAAGTGGGTAGTGGCGCACAGCTCTTCTGTGTGACACTCGCCACCCTCTGTGAGCTCCAGTGCTTGGCAGTGGCGTAGCCAGGATTTGGATTTGGGAGTGACAAAACTGCTATTGGTGTCTAACCGGGAATTTTCGTAAGGGTACCCCCTTTGGAAAAAAACGGGTCTCTAAAAATTATGGGAGGGGCAAGCGCCCCCCTGCCCCCTCCTGGCTACGCCACTGGTGCTTGGTTCCTTTGTCCTGCAGTCATTGGTGGTGGAAGTTTGTTCAGACTTCGCCTGCCTTGACCTACTGCCGCCATCCAACCGTGGAGGCCTGTTGACCTGTGCAGTCATCCTCTATGCACTCTTCAGCGTCGTCGCTGGATACGTCAGCTCCCACCTCTACAAGAGTTTGTGGACCTACTTTCTCATTGCCTAGCATACCTGTAACTGGGACCTGAAGGGGGGGTGGGAGACTAAAACTGTAGAAGGCAGTCTGGGCGGATGAATCCGTACGTTTTGGTCGATTTTCAGTCGAAAATACACTGTAAAACGCAAAAATAGGCGCTAGTACCTTGCAGTATGAATACACGTAAAACATCGCAATATTGGTCGATTTTTTGCTCAAAACACTACAAAACGCATTTATTTTCCATTTCCATTTCAGTAGGCAGGAGAGTTTTCCAACAATTCGGGCGAGGCGGGGGGGGGGGGCTAGAGTTACACCGAGAACCAGGGGAGGACCCCCCCCCCCGCAGTGTTTAGTATCTTTCTGGCGTGTCTTCTAGGTCTGAGAGGTGAGGCTCTGAAGTGGAACGTCATCCTCACCAGCACCTTCTCTCCTGGGTGAGTCAAAACTAAGTCCGTCCGCGGCCATGTTGTGTTCACTTTGATTCACCTGATACATTGCTTGCAGACTCTGCATGGCCACGTTGTGTCTGTCAAACTTGGTGCTCAGCTACGAGGACTCAAGTGCCACCATTCCCCTCTCGACACTGCTTGTCCTGTTTCTACTCTGGCTCCTCATCGGCGTACCAATTACACTTCTTGGGGCCTACTTCGGCTTCAGAAAGAGGGTAACACCTCCTCCCACACCACACATGCCCATGGGGGTCTGTATATCCCCTCCACTGTCAGATCCTATGTCTGTATACACCAGGCTCCAGAGCCTCAAGCCAATTTTCATAGTAAGAATGGCACACAATTTGCCTGCAGCACTCTACTTATGGAATTTTCGTCTTATTTTTTGGCTTAAATGGCCTTTTGGAATTACATTTTGAGCCTTTAAAAGCGCATTTATAAGCAAAAAGTGCCAGTTTTGGTGAAAAATTTCGATGTAAAATAGTTTATCTACATATATGCCAAAAGGCGCAAAATAGTGTTCATCATGA
>JASAMY010002287.1:0-14041 GCA_030248085.1 Paralinhomoeus sp. GSCO2_6 | reverse complement strand
TATGTTGGTTCTTCGTTCAGTTACGTATCTACCTTTCCTCTGGCAGCCCGCTTGTCGGTCGTGTCGGTGTTACAAGTTTCCGTGGTCCAAGCGCAGCCTTTCCTCTGGGGGCGGCGTTGTCGGTCGTGTCGGTGTTACAAGTTTCCGTGGTCCAAGCCCACCCTTTCCTCTGGCAGCGCGCTTGTCGGTCGTGTCGGCGTTACAAGTTTCCGTGGTCCAAGCCCACCCTTTCCTTGGCAGCGGGCTTGTTGGTTGGTTGGTGTTACAAGTTTCCGTGGTCGAAGCCCAGCCTTTCCTCTGGCAGCGCGCTTGTCGGTCGTGTCGGTGTTACAAGTTTCCGTGGTCCAAGCCCACCCTTTCCTCTGGCAGAGCGCTTGTCGGTCGTGTCGGTGTTCCGTTTCCGTGGTCCAAGCCCACCCTTTCCTCTGGCAGCGCGCTTGTCGGTCGTGTTGCGTGTTACAACTTTCCGTGGTCCAAAGCACCCTTTCCTCTGGCAGCGCGCTTGTCGGTCGTGTCGGTGTTACAAGTTTCCGTGGTCCAAGCCCACCCTTTCCTCTGGCAGTGGGCTTGTCGGTCTACGACATCGGTTTTTCCGTGGTCTATGATGGTTTCCGTGGTCCATACATTTTTTTTCAAAAACGTGCGGGTTGGACGACTATGTAACACACCGTGGTCTACGGCGTGGTTTCCGTGGTCTGTATGATGGTTTCCGTGGTCCATACATTTTTTTTCAAAAACGTGCGGGTTGGACGACTATGTAAGACACCGTGGTCTACGGCGTGGTTTCCGTGGTCTGGACGGCTCGTGGGCCATACATTTTTTGGAAAATCGTGCGGGTTGGACGACTATGTAAGACACCGTGGTCTACGGCGTGGTTTCCGTGGTCTATACGATGGTTTCCGTGGTCCATACATTTTTTTTTCAAAAACGTGCGGGCTGGACGACTATAGACGCCGTAGTCTACGACGTGGTTTCCGTGGTCTATACGATGGTTTCCGTGGTCCATACATTTTTTTTTTCAAAAACGTGCGGGTTGGACGACTATGTAAGACACCGTGGTCTACGGCGTGGTTTCCGTGGTCTGTATGATGGTTTCCGTGGTCCATACATTTTTTGGGAATTTTGGGAATTTTGGGAAGGCAGATTGGGAACAAGGCCTCGCGGGCGCCCACGCAGAGTTCCGCGCCAACTGTGCAGAGTCTGCCGCTTCCCCGGCCCCCCTGAATAAAGCGGAAAAGTCAAAGGAAAACAGTGGATCCTATAGCATTTCTGTTGTCTATATTGAACCACAGAGCTAATAACGTGTGAGCTCGCGGTCGAATTTCAATGTGCTTTCTGCTCCGAACAGTACAATGAACACAGTTGCGCAACAACATATGTGCGCTATTCGTCAAATCGGCCTCTAAGGCGCAACGTGCTAGCTTCCATTGGTGATGCACTGCCAAGCATCTGTGCGGATCTCTGCATGTGGCACGCGCCCCCGCCCGCGCGCGTGCATGCATGCGTGCGTGCGTGCGTGCGTGCGTGCGTGCGTGCGTGCGTGCGTGCGTGCGTGCGTGCGTGAGTGCGTACGTGCGTGCGTGCGTGCGTGCGTGCGTGCGTGCGTGCGTGCGTGCGTGCGTGCGCGCGCGCGTGCGTCCGTGCGTGCGTGCGCGAGTGCGGCCGACCCGCTGACGAGAGCACAATGCTGCTGAGGCCCGGATGCCTAGGCGCCGCTCGCGCCGTCGAGAACCACCAACGGAAGTGCCAGGCTAATTACTCACAAGCAGACGTAGTATCAGACAGAGTGCGCTACACGACTGCTTGCCTCTTTTCAGATTTGTGGTCAACGGAAGTGGGGGGTGGGGACGCAACGCCGCCCATCCGTACCAGTTCGCCAGGGCCGTGTCTCACTTCTGCACTAGATTTGCGATTGACCGAACTCCGCCAAACTTTGAGCGAATGTATGTACGTATGTACTGTTGTATGTGCGTCTGCGCGCGCTGGCCGAGCTCCTCCGCCCAGTCGCCATTACGACGCACGCGCACGTGCCGGCCGACCCGCTGACCAGAGCACAATGGTGCTAAGCGCCGGATGCCTAGCTGCCGCTCGCGCCGTCGAGAACGCCCAAACGAACTGCCAGGCTTATTACTCACAAGCAGACATAGTATCAGACAGAGTGCGCTACGCGCCTGCTTGCCTCTTTTCAGATTTGTCGTCAACGCAAGTGGGGGGTGGGGGCGGAACCGCGCCCATCCGTACCAGTTCGCCAGCGCCGTGTCTCACTTCTGCACTAGATTTGCGACTAACCGAACTCCGCCAAACTTTGAGCGAATCTGCGCTGGGGAATGCCGAAACGTTCTGGAATCTTTGATTAAAAGTCGACTGTACAGACCGACACTTACCAGCTGTCTTACCATTCTTGCTTCCAGCTGCTAGCAGGTGCGCGTGTAGTGCCGAGCTTGTGCCGTTCATCGACTGTTGGGTTTGTTCAATTTTGTGCAAATCTTGGACACGTTTGGGCATATCATGAGTTACTGTTGTTCAAACCTGTGCCTGGGTGTGTGTGTGTGTGTGTGTGTGGGTGGGGTGCGTGCGTGCGTGCGTGCGTGCGTGCGTGCGTGCGTGCGTGCGTGCGTGCGTGCGTGCGTGCGTGCGTGGGGGGGGGGGGGTCGTGCGTGCGTGCGTGCGTGCGTGCGTGCGTGCGGCGGCGGCGGGCGTGCGTGCGTGCGTGCGTGCGTGCGTGCGTGCGTGCGTGCGTGCGTGCGCGCGCGCGTGCGTCCGTGCGTGCTTGCGCGAGTGCGGCCGACCCGCTGACGAGAGCACAATGCTGCTGAGGCCCGGATGCCTAGGCGCCGCTCGCGCCGTCGAGAACCACCAACGGAAGTGCCAGGCTAATTACTCACAAGCAGACGTAGTATCAGACAGAGTGCGCTACACGACTGCTTGCCTCTTTTCAGATTTGTGGTCAACGGAAGTGGGGGGTGGGGACGCAACGCCGCCCATCCGTACCAGTTCGCCAGGGCCGTGTCTCACTTCTGCACTAGATTTGCGATTGACCGAACTCCGCCAAACTTTGAGCGAATGTATGTACGTATGTACTGTTGTATGTGCGTCTCCGCGCGCTGGCCGAGCTCCTCCGCCCAGTCACCATTACGACGCACGCGCACGTGCCGGGGGGGGGTTGTTTGGGAGGTGGTTTTTGGGGTTTTGTTTTTTTTTTTGTCTTGTGTCTTTTGTGTTTTCTTGTGTGTGGCTTGGTTTTTTTCGGCCTCTGTCGTGTGGTTGTTGTGTGTGCTTTGTTGTGTGCGTTGGGGGGGGGGGGGGGGGTATCTGTGTTTGGCTTGTTAGTCTTCTCTTCTTGTGGCGTTGTTTGTCGTTTTGTTTTTCCGACCAGCTGACCAGAGCACAATGGTGCTAAGCGCCGGATGCCTAGCCGCCGCTCGCGCCGTCGAGAACCCCCAAACGAAGTGCCAGGCTTATTACTCACAAGCAGACATAGTATCAGACAGAGTGCGCTACGCGCCTGCTTGCCTCTTTTCAGATTTGTCGTCAACGCAAGTGGGGGCTGGGGGCGGAACCGCGCCCATCCGTACCAGTTCGCCAGCGCCGTGTCTCACTTCTGCACTAGATTTGCGACTAACCGAACTCCGCCAAACTTTGAGCGAATCTGCGCTGGGGAATGCCGAAACGTTCTGGAATCTTTGATTAAAAGTCGACTGTACAGACCGACACCACGGAAACGATCATATAGACGACGGAAACCACCCCGTAGACTACGGTGTCTTACATAGTCGTCCAACCCGCACGTTTTGAAAAAAAAACGTATGGACCACGGAAACCATCATACCGACCACGGAAACCACGCCGTAGACTATGGTGTCTTACATACTGGTCCAACCCGCACGTTTTTGGAAGAAAAAGTATGGACCACGGAAACCATCATACAGACCACGGAAACCATCATACAGACCACGGAAAGCATGGCGTAGACTACGCTGTCTTACACAGTCGTCCAACCCTCAGGTTTTTGGAAAAAAAATGTGGACCACGGAAACCATCATACAGACCACGGAAACCACGTCGTAGACTACGGTGTCTTGCATAGTCGTCCAACCCGCACGTTTTTGAAAAAAAATGTATGGACCACGGAAACCATCATACAGACCACGGAAACCACGCCGTAGACTATGGTGTCTTACATGCTGCTCCAACCTGCACGTTTTTGGAAGAAAAATGTATGGACTACGGAAACCATCATATAGACCACGGAAACCATCATACAGACCACGGAAACCATGGCGTAGACTACCGTGTCTTACATAGTCGTCCAACCCTCACGTTTTTGAAAAAAAAATGTGGACCACGGAAACCATCATACAGACCACGGAAACCACGCCGTAGACTACGGTGTCTTGCATAGTCGTCAACCCGCACGTTTTTTGAAAAAAATGTATGGACCACGGAAACTTGTAACACCGACACGACCGACAAGCGCGCTGCCAGAGGAAAGGCTGCTTTGGACCACGGAAACTTGTAACACCGACACGACCGACAAGCGCGCTGCCAGAGGAAAGGGTGGGCTTGGACCACGGAAACTTGTAACACCGACACGACCGACAAGCGCGCTGCCAGAGGAAAGGGTGCTTTGGACCACGGAAACTTGTAACACCGACACGACCGACAAGCGCGCTGCCAGAGGAAAGGGTGGGCTTGGACCACGGAAACTTGTAACACCGACACGACCGACAAGCGCGCTGCCAGAGGAAAGGGTGGGCTTGGACCACGGAAACTTGTAACACCGACACGACCGACAAGCGCGCTGCCAGAGGAAAGGGTGCGCTTGGGACCACGGAAACTTGTAACACCGACACGACCGACAAGCCCGCTGCCAGAGGAAAGGGTGGGCTTGGACCACGGAAACTTGTAACACCGACACGACCGACAAGCCGCGCTGCCCGAGGAAAGGGTGGGCTTGGACCACGGAAACTTGTAACACCGACACGACCGACAAGCGCGCTGCCAGAGGAAAGGGTGGGCTTGGACCACGGAAACTTGTAACACCGACACGACCGACAAGCGCGCTGCCAGAGGAAAGGGTGGGCTTGGACCACGGAAACTTGTAACACCGACACGACCGACAAGCGCGCTGCCAGAGGAAAGGCTGGGCTTGGACCACGGAAACTTGTAACACCGACACGACCGACAAGCCCGCTGCCAGAGGAAAGGGTGGGCTTGGACCACGGAAACTTGTAACACCGACACGACCGACAAGCGCGCTGCCAGAGGAAAGGGTGGGCTTGGACCACGGAAACTTGTAACACCGACACGACCGACAAGCGCGCTGCCAGAGGAAAGGGTGGGCTTGGACCACGGAAACTTGTAACACCGACACGACCGACAAGCGCGCTGCCAGAGGAAAGGGTGGGCTTGGACCACGGAAACTTGTAACACCGACATGACCGACAACGCCGCCCCCAGAGGAAAGGCTGCTCCAATGTCGTGGTTTCCGTAGTCCAACGCATGGTTTCCGTAAACCATCCTTTTCCAAGGTTGGGGCGAGCGGTCGCCCACCTCCAATGCCCCGTGGTTTCCGTAGTCCAACGCATGGTTTCCGTAAACCATCCTTTTCCAAGGTTGGGGCGAGCGGTCGCCCACCTCCAATGCCCCGTGGTTTCCGTAGTCCAACGCATGGTTTCCGTAAACCATCCTTTTCCAAGGTTGGGGCGAGCGGTCGCCCACCTCCAATGCCCCGTGGTTTCCGTAGTCCAACGCATGGTTTCCGTAAACCATCCTTTTCCAAGGTTGGGGCGAGCGGTCGCCCACCTCCAATGCCCCGTGGTTTCCGTAGTCCAACGCATGGTTTCCGTAAACCATCCTTTTCCAAGGTTGGGGCGAGCGGTCGCCCACCTCCGATGCCCCGTGGTTTCCGTAGTCCAACGCATGGTTTCCGTAGTCCAACGCATCCCCGTGGTTTCCGTAGTCCAACGCATGGTTTCCGTAGTCCAACGCATGGTTTCCGTAAACCATCCTTTCCAAGGATGGGGCCGCAAATTGGGTCTGGGCCAGCGAGTGAACCCACATACTGGAGCAGGGTTGACAAAAATGACTGCCAAATGAGCATATTTCGTTCGATTCAGCTGAAACTTTGTGACAATGCGTAGACACGTTTGGGGTATTTGTGGTTAAAATGGTAAACCAGTCGGATGCCGCTAGCACGCGAACGGCGGCATTGAACTTAGGGGTCCAAGCTTTTTTGGCCCACCCTGTAGATTTATTAGGTTGTTCAAAAGTTACGCACAAAACAATTTGTATAGGGTAACTGCGTGTTTTCAGAGAACTGTAGTGCTGCTTTTTGAAACAAAACAATTTTTTTGCGCGAGTACTTCTCTTTGAAACAGCGAATTACATTGTATAACACTTTTATAAAACGGACATTCCAGCTGAAGTTATTCGTCGATTCAAAGTTGAGTTCCCAATGAGAAAAGCGCCGTCACAGAACAAAATGCGTCGATTTTGATGGCGGCAATTTTTAAACCTTTTTTGATTTCGCTGAAACTTGGAGGAAGTCTAAGTTAGTCTGGCTACTGCACGTGTTTCAAATTTCATCAAAATCGCTTCACCCAACCCCAAGATATATGTACTTGAACAAAGAGGTGCAGTCGAGGCTGCGCCACCCTGTATGGTCTGCCTCGGGCATATCATGATCACACACGGCCACTGTACGCACATACCACATGCAGCCTCTGAGCCACAGAAATTTGGTGTCGTTAGCTAAACAAGCCAAGGTGGTTGCTTCAAAGAGCTTGAATTTGTAGTCACTTTAGCACTTCTTCTACATAACTCTCTAACTTGCAAACTAAAAAAAAAGGATCTGCAGCCCTGTGCATTTCTCTCTGCTCTGCGCTGCTCTTTGAAATTCTCAGGTCAATCCATTAAAGAGAACAGGATGAGGTAATGGATGAAAAACATTTAGGGTCAACACAAGTCTCAAATCTCCTTCCACCCCCTCCCCTCACCCACCCATCAGCAATGTTTTACCCTGGAGGGAGAAACCCTCTAGGGCGCTAGAGGGAGAAACCCTCCAGGGCGAGAGAGTGAGAGCGTTTGCGGCACCACTGTGGCGCACCTGTCTCGGATGCTGGTGACAGATGACCACACGACAGGTAGACGAACGTGCCATTACATTCACTGTTCTCATAGATGAGAATTTTTTTCATCTCCTGTTTCCGAATCATGCAGTGGCCCACAGTCTTGGCCATGGAAAATGGACGGTCTCCACGTTGGCAAGAGCCCGTATAGTAGTACGCAAGAGTACTGTTCCAGTGGTGCATGTCTTCCATGACGTTGGCCCACCAGTGAAACTCGTATTCAATTCCATAGGAGCTGCAAGCAACTGACACTGACCTCCGTACTCTGCAACTGCCATGGCACACACACAAAACGTTCATACCTACTTACACACTAGTACACCACAAACGTACGTGCACTCACTGTCTGATGAAACTACGGTCTCGACAAGAAGCACAAAAACTGTGGTGGGAGATGCTAGTAAGTTGACTCGCAGGGGGGGGGGGGGTTTGGACTGGTGGAAACAACAACACCCCATCCTCAGTTACACGTACTGTAAATAAACAGAGCGCTTGGGGTAGATGATTGATTGAATTGTGTCAGTCAGCAAAAGTGCAGAATGAGAGTAGAATTCTGGGAGAAGGGGCGGGGTGAGGATTATGAGGTTTGGGCTAGAGTACATATATTGGCGTGGAAGGCAGTGAAACGACCTGTAGAAGTTCGTAAACGAACCCGGGCCCATGGCACACCATCAAACCATACCTGTAACCGGGTCTGGCAGAGTGAGGGTGGGGGGGGGGCTAAATGGCAGAGTTCTGGGGGGAGGTCACGGAGAATAAGTGGGGGGGGGTAGGCGACCATTTTTTGACTTATACTGGCACTTTTGGTAAAAAAAGGCTCTAAACAGTGTTATTTAGCTGTTTTATGGTCATATCACAGTGAAAAGCACTGAAAAGCACCAACATTTACTCACTGTTATCATTTTAGACATGGTGAAGATCCTTTGGGAAAATTCTGGGGGTTGGGGGGGGGGGGAGTGGAAAAATAGTGGGGCCCCCAAAGCCCCACCCCCAATTTTACAGGTATGCATTGTACCTGCCAAAGCCCTGATCACGGCACACGGCCTGAGCAGTCTCTCGCGTAAACTCCAGGGCGCAGAGTGGGCCGTAATCCGACTGCGGCGAGTCACGAACGAGCAACAGGCCTGCGTGCCGGGACCTCTTGTTGTCGGCCAGGTTCAGCAGCTTGGACTCGTCTCGCACAGCCACAATTTCAATGACGTCCTCTGAACGCGCCCTGCGCTATTTGACATTTCGTGGATATTAAATCTCGTTCTAGTGGCTCCAGTAAGAATCGAACTCAGCAGAACCGTGCGAGCGAGAGGCCAGTGCACTACCACTAGGCGATACGCTGCCCAGCCTGACTGCAAATTCTCCAACATGCCCGCCCCCTCCTCCGTGCACACGTACACACATATGTACGAGAACAGCGCAAGTATCGCTCGCAGTGGCATTCCGCATTGACTTTCCGCTTACGTTCGTCGATGGTTCCCTTTATTGATGGTCTGGCCATGCAGGATACGAACAGTTGTATGTAGGGCTTGTGGCGCCCTTCCAGGCTGACGAAGTGGTCGTGACTGAATCCTCTACACTCTTCCAGTCGCAGCTCGGAGCCGTCGCACTGCAGTGGGGCATCCTTCACCTTCCAGCAGCCATGAGGGGGCATGTCCTTCTTGGTCCAAAGCTTATCGATCTGGTCGTGCCTGCAGCGCGAATTACCCATTCATTACATACTGGTGTATAGGTACAATTAGGCATTCATCAGCGACGTGCAACCGCAGTGAATCAACCGACCCTCAACTCAGCAGCACTATGCAGCTCAAGATTAGGGAGCTTGAGGGGAGAGACTCAAACTACCAGATTGACAGTCTTATGGTTTGTAGATGCGACCAACAGCCATAGCAGCCGCGTATTTTGGCAATAAAACATGCCGAGACACGTTCCTAACGAGGACTTCAAATTACATAAGGAGCATTGCCCAACCGCGAACTGGCAGCAGTGTGACTCAGTTGGCAAGGTGCTGTCCCACAATGGCCGGTTTCTTCTCTAGGGGTCGCGGTTTCAATTCGAGCCATGGCATACCACTCGTTGTCTCACTGTCTATAGCAAAATAAAAGCAAAAAGAAGCACCTGTAGAAATGGTCGCTGAGCGATCTGCAAAAGACATCCGCATCGAGTGGAGTAAATAGAAGCGACTCAGGACGCTCGTCGCAAATGTAGTAGGGCATCTTCTTGATCTTGGAAGCATCGCTTCTTGTGTAGTTCATCACCACGAGATGTCCACTGCCTTTGCCCTTCGGAGTGCCCCTAAGCAGAAGAGAACGCCTTTCAACACTTCTCAAATACAGATGGCAGAGTGAGTATGGAGAAGAACCGCAGTGCATAGTGGCATTTTAGAGATTGTAAGATTCTAGAAGGTGATTTTGTACATTCATACGCGAATTTGCATGTACTTTTCTGACAATGCCTACAGTTGCGTGCCTACACGCCCCAACGATTGAACAACAAAATCGCCCGTACTGTACTGTAGTGCACACGTACTGTCTTTAAAATAAATACATATACACGAGCATATGCTTGCAGCTCTATGTTGTACAGACCAAACAGGACTTTCCAATAACATCAACGACAAATAACAAGTACCGTAACTTCTGCAATAGTGTGCATGGGTGGCCATGGCTGAACCACTAGTGACCCGGGGTGCATTGGAGAATAATGCCGCACTTGTTGTTGTTGGATTACGGGGGCAACGCAAGGAGGCCGTCAATGGACCAAATAGGACACTCATCTCCACGACGGCTTCCCGTCTAGAGCCGCATACTTAGCCAAAGACATTCGGAAGAACGCCATCTGTAGTCTAGGGCAGCAACAGCACGAGAAATCCATCGGACGATCCTGATCAATTGGACGATGGCAGAGGATAAGATCACCTCTGCGTGGTGGCGCGCAGTCATCGTGCCCATACTCAAGAAGGGCAAGCTGGCCACTGGGCCCTCGATAGCGATGTCAGTAAAAACAAAAAGTTAAAAATTAAAAAAAAGTGAAAACACTTTTTTAAGTGTGTTAAAAAACAAAAAGTGTAAAAAAAATAAGTCGACAGCCCGACTTTTTAAATTAAAAATTAAATAAAAAAGTCGATTGACTTTTTTAAAAATTAAAAATTAAAAAAGGAAGGCAGTCACAAACTTTTTCAACAGTTTTTTAACTACACACTTAAAAAAGTACTTTTTTTAAGCAGGGATATTGGGTTCTCATTGTTGTTGTTGGACGATTTATCTATAGTTTTTGTAGTTTTTCTTAGATTTGTGTAAATGCACATACAATTTCTGAGAAATAACTCTTCATTGCATACACACATGCCTGTCAATCCCATCATTGCTGAATACACTACATGAAATTTAATGATTTGTATCTCTCATGACAGTCTAACAATTGCATGTGACATGTCTTTGGTTCTTTTCTTTAAACAATTGTGCTAACAGCACCAACCTACACAGTAGGTAGCCCCAAAGATAGGACCAATAACACAGATCGCTCACTATAGATGGACAATGTTTCAAAATATTGCATGCAATCACTAGATCTTATTCTCAATCTCGAAGTGCCCAATGCAACTTAGGTACATTGTACACACTGACATAAACAAATGGGTAGGTGTAATGTTGCTAGAGTTGAATTCAACTTCAAATTGCACACAGTTAAAAAAAACCAATTAAATTAATCCCGTGTCCCTGCTCTCGTGCATCTCTCGACAAGACGGCCGAGGCGATGATGCAATGCCATCTCGCCGTCTGGGCGAACGAGCAGGGGCTGCTGCCATCGGAACAGGCTGACTTCAGACCAGGACGGTCCACGCTCGACCCGCTCGCCCAATGCGCCCTCGACGACCTGAGTCCACCAGTGAACACTTGTCATCGCCATTGACTTCAAGGCCGCCTTCGACCGCGTCTGGAGGGGAGGGCTGCTGCGCGACTCGGCCCTGGCCAACCTCGCTCTGCATTGCCTTATGTGGCTGCGCGCCTTCCTCTCAGACCGACGGGGGCGCGTCCGCTGGAACAGTACAGTGGGACGGAGCCGCCTCTTGAAGGAGGGTGTGCCTCAGGGCTCGCCACTCTCACTCCTCTTGTACTGCCTGTCGACCGCCTCCCTCCCCACCGCCGTCCACACCACCGCCCCCCTCCGTCAGGTTCTACCAGTACGCCGACGACGTCTCGCTGATGGCCAGCAACGTCCACCCACACACTGCTGCCAGGGCCATGCAGAAAGCGCTCGACGGACTGGCAGGCAGGGCGGCAGTGCACCAGCTGCACATTTCCATCCAAAACACGGACGCTCTGCTGGTCACTGTCGACCCGGCCCAACAAAACAGAATGCAGCCCGTGCTCCTCCTCAACGGCCGCCCCATTCAGTACAACCCGACCATTAAGATCCTGGGGGTGCAGCTAGGCCCACAAATGCGGTTTGGCGCACACGCCGCGCTGGCCACAAAGAAGTTGAAACAGCGCTGCAACATCATGGGCGCTCTGGAGGGTTCGAGGTGGGGATGGGCCCCGCTGGACTGGCCAGCCTCTACCGCTCATACATACGACCAGGCGACATGTATGCCGCGTCCGTCTGGCGCCCCTTCCTCACCCGGACCCACGTGGCCAAGATCGAGAGCGCCAACTACAGGGCGGCCCGGACCATTGTGGGCCTCACCTGCTGGCACTCCTTCAGACGCCACCTGTTGAGAAGCCAGCCTCGCGCCGATCTTCCAATCCAACACGCGAAGGAGGATCCAACCTGTTGCACAAGTACCAACGCCTCCCTCCCGACCACCACTTGAACCAGCTCGCCGGCGCTGCTCCATCGCACCGACTGAAGCGCCAAACTGATTCGCGCCAGCAGGCGTCAGCACTACTGGAGACAACGCCCGCGGGAGTCGAACCCATCACACACCTCCGGGTGACCGCCGACGACCGCGTGCTACAACACTACACCGCGAACACACCGCGGCAAAGCGTACACTGGCGCGCGACGGGCGGCTCGCGGGTGGATGGCGATGGCGGGTAGATGACGATGGTGCAGCCGATGGCGGGACTCACGCGCGCCGAGGATACCGCGATCTACTGTAAACCGCATCGCGTCGCTGCAATCAACGCAACGTCAGCACTGGCGAGCGGACGCGACCTCGTGCCCGCGATGCCCATCAGACGAGCCAGTCGAACCACTACCTCCTAACATGCCCTGCCTGGACGAAGCAGCGCGTCGCAGCGCTCAGCCGGCAACCAGACATTACGATACTGCAGACGACACCCTGCACTGTCAGCGACTTCGTGCGACAACATGGCTACTTGTAGATCCGGAATCAGTGAAACCAGCCGACACAACAGCAACAACAACAAGAAATCCATCGATAAGAGAATACTCGTTTTAGTGGATCCATCAAGAAACCGAAACCCAGAACCGTGCACCCAAGACGCAGATTCTCGACCTGTAGGCCATACGCTGCCCATAATTTTCAGTATAAAGTAATAGACCAAAAAAGCCTTACCCATCTTCCCCACGATAGATTTCCTTAATCAGAATGTCGCCTGCTCTTTCGTGTTGCACATATTCCAGGTCTGGAAGTGGATGACTCGAACCACCTCTTCAATTCACACCATTCCTATGCACAATACGCAGGACTCCTCACCTAATTGGTAAATGCCACACTCGAGTACAACAAGGTGGGCGTCATCGGTACAGCCTTCAGCGGTATAAATTTTATTGATAGGCATGACGGACTCTCCCATATTGCACTCCTGGAGATGTCGAGCACTTCTGGGACAGTTGGCCCTTTGGAAGAACAGCCTTGGTAATCTCGCCACCCTTCTGTTTCTCTGTTTATAGACATGTGCCCACCACGTGCTTTTAAACTTGACTGCCGTAAACCTGAATGGGCAGCCGAGCTATGGCATACAGCATTGTTTTTTTGTTTTACCCTTGAGGAGAGGGGTATACACCACTTGCAGATCTGATAAACGAGTTTCGTAGTTCGTCCCTTGTCACCGTACTTGCCCGCAAATCACCCAATACCCCTGGACGTTTAATTAAAAGAAATGAAGGCGTTCTTTAAAGGTTATACAGCATCCCATTTTTATTTTTATTTTTGCATCAACCATATGCCCTCCTGTATTAACACTAATACCATGCCCAACCACTACACTCGTTGTGTTTTTCAGCGAATATTACGTCTAAATCTACCATAAATGGGAAACAAAGATGAAAACACTGCGAAATGGTCAATGTTGACACTTTGCTTTACTCGTTGCTACTTTGGAGTTAAAACTGTAGCGCTCCTCTAGGTAATCAGAGGTTAACAGTATGGAGCCCAATGACACCACCAGAGGATATTGCGATATGGTTCGGCCTCATTGAACTAAACACCATCGCTATCATCTACGCACCTGGAGTGGCCCAGCAGGCCGCAGAACGCCCTCGCCTGGTCTCGGCCGAACGTCCAACCGGTGGAGTTGCTGTGGCACATGGGGCCCCACTCGCCATTGTGTCTCACCTCCAACACGCCTTGCTTGGTGTTGACCAACCCGCGCATGGTTGAGAACCCGTTGATTTCGAAATAACGAAGACGGACGTCGGGGCTTCGCCTGACTGCAATTACGTTTGTCACCAGCTTTGGTAATGTTTGAGAGCGTCTACGGAAGGTGGGTGTGTTTGATTGCTTCGACAAAAAGCAGATACCTCCAATGTCCCAAAGAAGAACCGTCAAAAGATGCATAATTACTGAAAAGCTATGTATGTATTAGCCCTCCCCCCTGCAGTCTCTCTCCTTGGGAGTCTTAAGATTTATTAGTGCTCTGTAATTAGCCTTCTCTCTAAATGAGCCACTGCAGGCCGCATGTTGATTCAATTGATTAAGTGTTGAAACATTTTTCAAAATATTTCCCTACATA
>JASAMY010002335.1:0-14081 GCA_030248085.1 Paralinhomoeus sp. GSCO2_6 | reverse complement strand
CTACCTACATATTTATCTGCGGAGCGTGCATATTCATATGCGGTGTATTGCATTTTCATATGCGGCGCATACATATGCGGTGCGTGCATTTTCATCTGCGGCGCGTACATATTTATCTGCGGTCAACAATTTTACCCTTAGGGAGACGAGTAAACGCGTCACTCACTAAGCCCACGTCTGCCAGTAGCCCGCCCGCACCGCCCCCTGCTGCTGTTCCGGTTGGCGTCCAAATACGGCCAGCTGGAGGGGTCGTCTTCCTCAGGCTGACCTCGACCTATAAATCCTTGTTGAGACAACCGCCTGGCGCATCGAGATTAAACAACTCGAACCGCGTTTGGAGCATAAACGATGCAGAAGCATCGCTCGTCAACAGCTGCCCAGAGGACCGCGGTGAGGAGCGGCCGCCGTCGTCGGCGGCGTTTGTCAGCTGGACGACGAGCACCTGCTCGCCGTTCCGACGCTCCACCGTTGCCCGCAAGTCGGCACGCGAGACGCCAGACTTGTAGAGGATCGCCGTAACGTCCTCCTCGCTCTGGCGCCAGTCGAACCTAAAACGAAGAAAAAAAGAGACAGATGGGAGGGAGAGGTACAAGGATTAATACCCGCAGCTGGCTTGCATCGTCCGGGGTTTTGGGATTCTAGTTGAAAATTGGGACGAATGACGAGACTGCGATAAGGGGTCGTTGAAGGAGCGGACCTACGCATTCCAAGACCCAACAGGCTGGCGGCCCCCCGCGGGAGTGAGATGAGCGAGCCAGATTACGAAAGGGACGCGGCCCAAGGCCCGACCGGAGGGGTCGGCGAACGGAGAAAGGGGCAAGGGACCTCGAACCAACCCCGGCTTGCGGCCGAAGATGAGAATGTCAGATTACGAAAGGGACGCGGCCCAAGGCCCGACCGGAGGGGTCGGCGAACGGAGAAAGGGGCAAGGGACCTCGAACCAACCCCGGCTTGCGGCCGAAGATGAGAATGTCAGATTACGAAAGGGACGCGGCCCAAGGCCCGACCGGAGGGGTCGGCGAACGGAGAAAGGGGCAAGGGACCTCGAACCAACCCCGGCTTGCGGCCGAAGATGAGAATGTCAGATTACGAAAGGGACGCGGCCCAAGGCCCGACCGGAGGGGTCGGCGAACGGAGAAAGGGGCAAGGGACCTCGAACCAACCCCGGCTTGCGGCCGAAGATGAGAATGTCAGATTACGAAAGGGACGCGGCCCAAGGCCCGACCGGAGGGGTCGGCGAACGGAGAAAGGGGCAAGGGACCTCGAACCAACCCCGGCTTGCGGCCGAAGATGAGAATGTCAGATTACGAAAGGGACGCGGCCCAAGGCCCGACCGGAGGGGTCGGCGAACGGAGAAAGGGGCAAGGGACCTCGAACCAACCCCGGCTTGCGGCCGAAGATGAGAATGTCAGATTACGAAAGGGACGCGACCCAGCGCAGCCGTCGTCGCCGAAAAGTACAACGTACAACAAGACGCGTTACAATTGGCAAGTTACGAATACGCGTACATTGTTCGTCGCCAGCGCATTGACCTACCGTATTCTTTTACAAGAATATTAATGTAACTACCGTATTCTTAAAATCGATGCTCAAAAACTAGGTGGGGTGTCACGCGCGACTTACCGTACTCCTTTGTGAGAATTTTTGTAGATACCGTAATCCTTTTTGCACAAAACGAAATGCTAGGTTGACGTTTTAATGTATTTTTTTAAATTAAGCGGGAACAAACTAACGAAGCACTACACTACTCTACTACTATAGTGCTCGTTTGAAGGTAAGTAATAGTGAAATACTCTTCTCCGAATTTCTTCTTGAGGCAATTGGTTGACATGAATTTTTGGTGGACCACACTTGGCACTTGAAAAGAAGTGGTATTAAGGCATATACCCCCACTGATTTCTAGCCACTTTCGCATTGCAGATGATCAACTCCACTTTGAACAAACCATGTATAAAATCCGAACCAAGCACAGCAACAAGTCACATATTCGGCGATTTTTGTGTTCGCTTGCAATGGAAGGGAATGTGCAGCGAAAAAAGCGGCAACTGGAACTGACTGACATTTACATAGATTGAGTGTGAAAAATTAGCACATGCCCCATGGAACCCCATGCACACGCACGTACGCATGCACGCACGCACGTACGCGTGCATGCACGCACGCACGTACGCGTGCATGGACACACGCACGCACGCATGCACGCACGCACGCACGCACGCACGCAGCACTAGTGCAAGCATTAGGGCACTACACAAATGTTATACAAACAGTTCATCATTGGGTGGAATGCCGGAAGGGAATGGAGCAGGATTGTAGTACGTATATGTGCCTCTCGCCTACACATCGACATCACCAGCTGTACATCATTAACAACTGACATTGCAAAGATTTTAGCAAGAGACCAATTGATTCTGGAGGAACTTTAGCTGTGTCAGGTCCATGGAAATAGGCAATGACAATGTCTGAGAGAGATGAGATGAGATATGAGTTGATGGCCGTTTGCGGCATTTTGGCTTGACTGAGTGAGATGGCTCGCACAAAAATCGCCGAATATGTGACTTGTTGCTGTGCTTGGTTCGGATTTTATACATGGTTTGTTCAAAGTGGAGTTGATCAGCTGCAATGCGAAAGTGGCTAGAAATCAGTGGGGGTATATGCCTTAATACAACTTCTTTTCAAACTGGACTTCAACAATAGAGTGACACATATTCTCCTTTTTGTGCAGCCCCCTGCAAATTTTTCCTTAATGGTATGTGCAAACAGAAGCATTTGCACATACAGTAGGCGAACGTGGCCGTTGTTTTCGCTTCCGGCGGTCGGATTTGCCTGATTGTTGTCGTTGGCAAGAATATTATTTCTTTGTCAGCTGCGTCTGTGTCGAGATATTCGTAGCCTGGAATACATTGTAGTCCTTCTATGTAGTCTACAGAAACTGAATCGTTTTACTTTAAGAATGCTACTCAAGAACACCTACTGAATCAGTGTGTGGGTGGGGTTTTGGACTCGAGACATCATTCCCTCAAACTTAACATGGTATAGGTTGTACAGTAATATACAGCCTCAGCTCAGAGGGGCGATCTTCATAGGAAGAACAATCATGGGGTGGGGATTCGGGGTAGAGTTGTTAAGGTTTTTTTTAACCAGTTTTATTTTAAAAAAGTTCGGTTTTATTTTAAAAAAAAACTTGGCTCTCGGTCTTTTTTCTGTGAAAAAAAACCTCTATTTTTTTCTTTTTGGTTACTTGCAAACATTTTTTTCAAACATTATAGCAATGTTTGCCTGTAACTATACGCCCGTTTAACATGCTTCCTCTGTCCCCACTCCCTTTTGCCTCTCTTGGATTATTTGAGTTTTGACTTCGAGCGCGAATGATTTGAAAAGTTTCTGCAAGAGGCAAGTTTGGCGTTGGCGACGCGGGGCGGGTAGTCGGTGCCCCCAATTTTTGGCGAGCCGATGTGTCTTACTTTTGGCCTAAAGAAGAAGCTGCCGCGACGCGATGATGTCTCTGTCGACATTTTTGGTTGCTGGTGCTGGTTCTATCATTCAAGGTCTGGATGAATTTCTTTTTAATAATTTTAATACGTCAAAATTTCATTTACGGTAAAATCGGTTGAAGCGTCTCTCCTGAATTTGCTCCCCACTTTTTATAGCCCTGTAAGACCCATTTGAGGCGGTGTAACCTCTGAATTTAGCCTGTTTTTCAACTGAAGAGTGTTTCTTCTTTCCTCTAAACTAAATGGCTGTGTTAGCCTTGTAGAGGGCTTTAAACGGAGGAGGGTGCGGGTGCTCAAAAGCGAATGCTTAGTCGTTTTTTTGCTTTCTGCTGTTGCTAGGGAGTGAAAAGTGTGTATTCCCGTTTCTTTATTGACTCGAAAAATATCCTCACGCCGCAGCCAGGCAGCATCGATGATTCTGCCTGATTTGACAGTCAAACGTTGCTCTTATAAGCGCACCCTGCCCTCTGAATTTATCGCCCTCCCCCTGTTTACAAGCCTCCCGCCCCCTGCCCTGGGCCCTGGCGCTTTTTTAATTAAATTAATTTAGTAATATTAAAATACCGATTTACCGTCCGTATGCATAGCATGACATGAGATTGAGAATGGGTGTGGTGTGGTGACCGCGGAAATTGGTCAGGGGAGGGATGAATGCCAATTTTTTGTTGAAGAGGTGGGAAGAGGATATATGGGCATTTTCGGGATGGAGCGTTATGCGTCGAAATTTCACATCTGCTCACAATCATTGACATTTGAAGTTCAATGCTGCACCACGGGTTACCTTTGCAGCGTTCCCAACTTCCCACCGATGATTTTTAGGTGACATTTTGATGCATAAAGTGCCGTCCGTTCAGCGTTGTATGCTTGTGAGTGGCCTGTGTGCATGCGTGCGTGAATTCAGGTTCAGAGACGAACCCCCCCCCCCATCACTACAAATGCGCTTTCGTTCAGCAACACATCTTGGTGGTCAGCTCAGCTGCTTGCGACCGCCACCCCTCACTGTTGTGGCAACTCATTTCTACGTTGGTTTGCCACTCGCTGACCGCCCACGAACTCCACGGAGAAGGCCGCTCGCCCTGCAGGCCAGCGCTGCCGCTGCTGAGCGAGTCGCGTCTCCAAGACCATTTTCGTCAAGCATAACCTGCCCTTACTCGACAAAACCAAGGGCCGGACAGCTTCCTACGGTCAGAATAAGTCTAGTTCTTTGCGTGCGTGCGTGCGTGCGTGCGCGTGCTCGAAGGGGGCGGGGCGGCCTTGTGTGCGTGCGTGCGTGCGTGCGCGTGCGTGACGGGGGCGGGTTCGGCCTTGTGTGCGTGCGTGCGTGCGTGCGTGCGCGTGCTTGAAGGGGGCGGGTTCGGCCTTGTGTGCGTGCGTGCGTGCGTGCGCGTGCTCGATGGGGGCGGGGGCGGCCTTGTGCGCGTGCGTGCGTGGGTGCTCGTGCTCGATGGGAGCGGGGGCGGCCTTGTGCGCGTGCGTGCGTGCGTGCGCGTGCTCGATGGGGGCGGGGGCGGCCTTGTGTGCGTGTGTGGGCGGTGTGGTTCCGCATGTGTGCGTGCGTAGCAGGACGTAGGCTGTGTGTTCAGTGCAGTCTCAGAGGAAGGTCGTCAGAAAGGCGGAGCAAGCGCTGACGGCGGTGTCCGAGTCCCTCGTCGTGGACGGCAGCGTCATGGCGGTCGCCGACCAGCTGGAAATCGCCAGCGACGACGAAGGCGAATTTTGACTGCCCTACGTGATCTCTCTGGTTTTGCGCCCATGGTGTATTCTGTGTTTATGATTCTGAAAGAGGGTATGAAATCATGCAAGAGTGCTCCTGCTGTGCCTACTTATCCGTCCTACACATGTTAAAATACCCTCTACTTGGTCCAGATAACGTTCTGACGTGCATTTGAAAAAGTTCAAAATAAAACGTACTAATTTAAAATAAAACGGTTTTATTTTAAAAAAAACCACCCGAGTTTGCCATTTGGTTTTTTTTACAACTCTAATTCGGGGCGTCCACTTTAAAAAATGATGTGTATCCAACTCACTGTAGCCTCACATAAAGCCTGCAATACTGCCGCCTCCAAGTACTCTGGATTCGCCCAGATTGAAACATCTGCCCTCACCCTGTTAGTGCTGCAGAAAGTGTGAAGTATATCAGTGACGGATCCAGGATTTTGTGACGGGGGATTCTGATTTGATTGTGATTCTTATAATATGTAGGCTATGCTATAAATTTTTCCGTATTTGAATTGTGCGCATACAGCAAGAAGTGCACATTAGTGTATTCACTGCTTACACTCATTAATTAATGAGAGGTGTTTTCACGCACTGGATGTTAACGGCAAGCAACCAAGCAACTTCAAACGCACGCACGCACGTACCGGCACGCACGCACGCACGCACGCACGCACGCACGCACGCGAACACGCGCGCACGCAAACAGGCAGGGCGGGCAGGGGCAGGCAGGGCAGGCACGCACACACACACACACACGCCTGAAATCACTGTTACATGTTGACAAGCTTGATTATTGCATTTTGGATTTGGTGAGCGCTTTCAAAGTTTAAAGTTAAGACTCTTAAAACCTCTTCCAACACTGTCCAGGGTAAAGATAAGCTGAATGCATAGTGCTGGCAAGCACTACTCGGAGGTTTACACTGTACATGCATGCACTATTGCCTGACACTTGGAGTTACCTAAGTTACCTACCTATAACCTAAAGAATTTGCCCGATTACCTACCTACCTAGCAGCAAGGTCTAGCTTACCTAACCTAACCTACCTAAGGCTTCTTTGTGACCAGTTTTACCTAACCTACCTACCTAAAAATGAAAAACGTCAAAATTGCCATCACTACGTAGACTCCTTTCAACTTCCTGCACCTTTTCAGTTTTGCAGTTTTTTGTTTGTCCGACACAAGGAGCGCGAGAACATTGCATGCACAATCGAGCGGACAAATGTTCGCATACACGCCCCCATACGAGCGTATACACAGGTGATCGCGACGCGGCACAGCACATTGTCGAACAAGGACGAGACGACCACACACACATGGTACTAAGCGCAAGACGCGCGTGCTTCGTGTCGTGTGCTCTGTATACATGTGCAAGCGTGCTCACTTCTACAGACTCTGCTGTCTGTGGGGTGTGGTGCGTTGGCGTGGCCAGACGACACTTTTATGAACTGGACACGCACTGTGATTTATGATCTGGTAATCTCGAGAAGAATCTCGAGCTTGCGAAACCCTTCTCAAACTGGTGCAACCGTCACAAGCACCGTAGCCCCATCCTTGCGTCGCCGGACCGCCACGTGGGCAGATCCGAATGCGCTAGTGGACATAAGCGGCGCCAGCGTCTGCTGCCCCCGCTTCGCCTCCCAGCCAGCAAGTTGGCGGCAGCGCCCCGCCCCTTTGAGGAGCCGCGCAGCAGACGGTCCGCGGGCGTGTGAGCTACGTAGCTGAGCTTGCAAAGAGGACGCAAAGAGTCTCACATCAATACGAGAGAGCGCAGTCGGCGGCGGCGGCGCCCTTTGACCTCAGGCGCCCTTTGGCCAGCGATCTGTCTGCTCTATAGTGGCGCCGCTGGCCTTTGGCTAGCCGCTACCCAACCCGTGTGGAGCCTTGCGCTAGACGGAGCTGCGCTGCACTGTCCCTTCCTCTACCCTCCCCCCCCCCCTCCTCGCCCAAAATGTTTACTCACTAGCGAGCGGCGCCGCATAGACAATGGAGGCGCAAATTCAAAGGGGTGCCGCCTCGTGGGGCTAGGTCGGTTTCGACCGACGTCGCACCGACGTCGTTGCGAGTTTTTTGGACAATAGTGTATATTGCTGCATCGTAGCATAGTGATGTAAAGAATCAAAATGATCGCTATAACTAGGCGGTCAACTTTTGTGTTTTAGCCGAAGTGATGCGACGTACTCACATCAAGTTTCTTGCGAAGCAGCCCATTTGACGGTGTGCGTGCGTGCGTGCACTT
The DNA here is from genome assembly GCA_030248085.1 of Paralinhomoeus sp. GSCO2_6. Classification (NCBI taxonomy): domain Eukaryota; kingdom Metazoa; phylum Nematoda; class Chromadorea; order Monhysterida; family Linhomoeidae; genus Paralinhomoeus; species Paralinhomoeus sp. GSCO2_6. The sequence goes on along the minus strand of JASAMY010002335.1, from coordinate 6,632 downwards.
CTGCAGTGCCATATTGGTTCGTTGGAGCATAGTTGTGTAAAGAATCAAAATAATCTACGCGTGCAGGCGGTCAACTTTCGTGTTTTAGCCGAAGTGATCGGACCTACCCACATCAAGAAATAGCGATTTTTCCAGAAGTGAAAATATTTTGGTGCGTCGGAGCGCGTTGACTTCAGGGAATTAAATGTTCTACATCGAAGGGCGATCATCTTTATTATTGATGTTTAGGCCATCCGACCTAACCACACCAAAATATTGCCAATTTCCATTATCGGTATAACGGGGGAGGTATTTTGGTGCGTCCAATTGGGTTCAAATGTTGATAGTGGTCTAGATCATGTCTGGGCAAGCAACTTTCCCCGTTATAGCGAAGCTCTGCGATGCACCGTTAAAGAGCCTATAGGGTACGGAACTTTTGGCTGAAATTTTTGATCACTAATATCTCATTATCAGTGATCAAGATTTGGGTTCAGTGGCTTGGCATAGACTTCCCATAAGAAAGTGTTCTAGGAAATTAAAAAAAATTGGGGGTTAATTGGGCACTTTTCGAGATTTACTGTTGGTGGAAACCACCCCAAAAAAACGACTATGTCCGAAAAAAGCGCATAAAATCGGCGATATCTCAAGTTTGGTAGGACGCAGAGACGATTACTTTGGTACGCAAAATTGCCATCATGGGTCGGCTACACATGCCGAGTTTCATCACAATTGCCCATGGTGCTCGCGAGTGGTGCTCCAAAAACTGGGTGGAGAACAAGAAAAAAAAAGACACTATTCCAAAACCTTTTTGGGCGTTTCCCCTTAACGCGCGATAGTATTGAAACGCGCTGTGGCGCGTACGGTCTCCCGATGTGTGCGCTTCTTTTGAGCCATAACGCGCCAAAATCGGTTCGGGCAATCAAAAGTTACAGCCGATCGAAAATCCGAATTCTCGCGCGCGCAAGTCGTCACATATTAGGGTTGTACGCTGACGCGTACACCCTGATTCGAAGGTAATATTTTTCGATTTTTTAATCCGGTTTTCCAAAATGCTACAGGATTTGGACGGTATTCCTTGTCTACTCAAAATGCGCCACAGGCGATTTTTTTGTCATTTTCCTCATTTCGGGTGGGTGTTGGTAGTTTTCCTCTTTGCCAATCTCCCTGGCTACCCCTAACGTTATCCACTGAAAAAGATATTTGATCCTGTGGTTTCCTCAAGTTGCCTCCAGTCCCGACCACAATCCCGACCCAATCCCGATTATCGGGGGGGGGGGAGGGTTGTGGTGGAATTTCTCTCCCGTTTTGGTTGGTGGGTGGGGGTTCTTTTTTTTTCTTTACTGGGGCCGGGATAGCTAAGATGCGTAGTGTAGCGGGTGGGGTTGTGGAGCCCACCACAGCCAAAACTCCGCCTCACGCGAGCACGCACGCACACGAACTGGTTTCATCCGCTGTTAGCCATTGACAAGCCAGATCGGTGCTCCGCCGCCAGTGCTGAGCAACAAAAAGGACTACAACTGTGCTGACAACACACCTGGCGTAAGGATATGCCACACTCACTTTTGTTTGTCTCGGCGCAAGGAAGCATTTGTTGGCAGCCAAACATGCTGCATTGTCGGCGGAATCGCGTGTCACGCGCTTGAGGATTTCCGGCCGTAGCGCCGCCAGTAGCACCGGCAGATGCTTGATTGGGTGCCGCTCTCGGGTACCGCACTTCTTGGGTGGGCTCGTCGAGCTCGTCCTTTATGGCGTCCAGGAGCGCGAGTGTCTCCTGCGCCGCCTGCCACATCGTCATGTTGGCGCCTCCTGCCGTGTCTTCGTACAGCTGCTCTTCGGCAGCTCTCTGCGCGTCGTCTTTGATCGAGGCGATGATGGCGCCCCAGGCGAGGTTCTTCTCATCGAGCACGGTGCACGACTTTTTGATGCGCGTGTATTCAAAGACCAGGTTGCGCTGAAGGTCGGTAAGGCGTGTGATGGCTGCGTCGGCAGCCTCTCCTTGTACGAGAATGGGGCGTGGGTCGGTGACCGAATCCAAGTACTGTAGGTGAGGAGTCAGGCTTTGGTGTGTCCGAGCTGCATTCAAAGTGCAGCCGACGTGTTGGTGGCGGTGAGGGACCACAGTGTGCTTCAGCAGGCTCTCGACACCAGAAGAAGCGCGCCCTGCTCCTCTCTTGGCGAGAACGTGAGCGCGACAACTCTGCGAGGTCGAGAACAGCTGCACGCCGCAGGCAGGGCCACAGGTGTACGTAGATCGCTGGCCGCTTCGCCACTGATTCGAGCGTCGCTTGCGTGTGTGTGTAGTCGCCAGTAGTGATGGCAATTTTGACGTTTTTCATTTTTAGGTAGGTAGGTTAGGTAAAACTGGCCGCAAAAAGGCCTTAGGTAGGTTAGGTTAGGTAAGCTAGATCTTTCTGCTAGGTAGGTAGGTAATTGGGCAAATTTTTTAGGTTATAGGTAGGTAACTTAGGTAACCCCAAGCTGTCAAGTGTCAGGCAATATTGCATGCATGTACAGTGTAAACCTCCGAGCTGTGCTTGTCAGCACTATGCATTGAACTTATCTTTGCCCTGGACAGTATTAGAGGAGGTTTTAAGAGTCTTAGGTTTAAACTTTTACAGTGTTCACCAAATTTAAAATGCAACAGTCAAGCTTGCCCACATTTAACATTGATTTCAGGCGCTTAGCTTGAAGTTGGCTGGCTGTTTGCCGTTATCATCCAGTGAATGAAACACATCTAATTAATTAATGAGTGTAGGCAGCGCTTACTAAGTGCACGCAAATGTGCACATCCTACTTCATGTACTTCAAATGCGTGTGCACACATACAATACATATACAATACATATATTTGTTAGCATAGCCTATGTATGTTCTTCGCCCTTTCTGCAGTGCCAAATTGTTAGAGAACAGCCCATTGGGACTTTGAGCATGTGCACACGCACACACGCACGCACGCACGCACGCACGCACGCACGCACGCACGCACGTACGCACGCACGCACACACACACGCACGCACGCACGCACGCACGCACGCACGCACCGACAGACATACGCGTACACACCTGCACGCATGGCACGCAGTAGCACACCTAGTGCACACCTAGTGGCACACACAGTAGCACACCCAGTGCACACCTAGCATGCACTACTCCAGCTTCCATGCACTATCGCTTCTGCACTGCCATAGTACTGGTCAGAGGTCAGAGAAAAAATTGTATGAGATGCGAGAGTCCATTAAAACTAGGCGCACAGGCATACACGCACGCACACTACACGCACAAACACCGATGGCATGTACTATCTCTGACGCGCATTACTGCTTACACACTGAAACGCACCTTGCGTATGTTCACTATAGGGGCGAGTCCATTGAAACTCAGAACGCCTGCACAGCACATGCACACACCCACGTACGCACGCACCCACAAAACACGTACAAGCACAGATGCTGACATGCACTATTGCTGGCCGCATTGTCGCTAGCACGCACGCTCGCTGAGAGTGGCACGCACTAACACACCGACACGCGCCTGGCTCATTTTCATTAGTTGCGAGGCGCGCAGCGCCGAGAAAGTCGCGCCGCTAGCAGCAGCTCGCGACTTAGCGCCGCGCTAGCACTGTATAATACTGTACAATCTATCACGTCAAGTTTGAGGGTCTCGACTCTCGATCGAGTCACCCACCCGCCCACCCACCGATTAAGTAGGTGTTCTTGAGAAGCATTCGCATAGTAAAAATATTTAGTTTCTGTAGACGTCCAATGGACTACAATAAACCTACACAAGGCTACGAATATCTCGTCAGAGACGCAGCGCACAAAGTGATCTTCTTGCCAACGTCAATACAACAACCAATCAAATCGACCGCCGGAAACGTAAACAATGGCCACGTTGGCCTACTTGTACCTGTAAAATGTTTCTGTTTGTACGTATCCATTTTTTTGACTCGACAAATTTTAGCTTAGGTAGGTAACCTAGTAGGTAACGGCAAAATCTAGGTAGGTAGGTTAGGTACAGGTAGCTCGAATTTCGCGCTAGGTAGGTTAGGTTAGGTTACCTAGGCCGAAAAAAGGCTAGGTAACCTACTAGGTAGGTAACCTAGCTAGGTAGGTTGCCATCACTAGTCGCCAGTGCGTGCGGTCTCCGCTCTCTCTGCCCGCTTTTCGTCTACCCAAACCAGAGAACCAAGCGTCGCTCGCAATCGAATCGCGGCGCGCCATCGAGCGGCTGCAAGCAATCAAGCGGCGGCACGCAAGCCGACAAAACCTAAAGCGCGCCGGTTCGCCGCCGTCTGCGCATTCATCAATCACGCGCCAGCTCGGCGCCATCGAGACTACAGTAGTTACACTACAATGTGTACTACCGTACTACTCTAATTGCCTCTCGGCACATGAGGCGTGCCTTAGTTAATACCCCCTTTTCAAACTGGACTTTAACAATACAGCGTCACATATTCTTTTTTATTTTGCAGCCACCTGTTTCCTAAAGTTGTCATTTGTCTAGAGATCCTACCCGAGGTTCTTTTCCAATGCAGATAATGGTTGGTGGCGTGGACAATACAATGGTTTCAGGACGGAAGCTGGCACGCCAAAGCGGCTGAGCAGTTCTTCCGAGACGGGTTTATTTGCCAGTTGCATGGACTCGATCTTGGAGCGAAGTCTTCGCGTCATCGACTTCTAGGGGCTGGTGAGCTTCTCGTTCGGCCACTGCCAAACCAATGGCCGCTGCACAGCGCGAGCGAGTGCCCCTCCAAGTTAGCCGACCGACTATCTGATCTGCGGTTGGTACACATTCGTCAGCGGTGCGTGCGTTATGCCTGCATGTTCATCTGCGGCGAAAAATTGCAGCCCTCCCAAACGTCCCACTTGTCTCCAACCGAACACGGACAGCGTCTTCACCATCAATGAGACGCCACAACAGGGCTGGCTCCGATTCGTTGCACACCTGCGATCGACCTCGCTCGAGCGTCCATCAGCCTGCTACAGCTCCACCAGAATAGAGCGGCGGCGGCGGCCGTCCTGCAAACCAGCCAGGTTGTTGGAGTGGAGCCGAGCTGCTAGAAGAATTACAAGAAATTTATCGGAAACGCCCCTAAACATATGACATTCCGATCTACCCTTTATTTATGTTCATTCTATTAGCTCAGAGAGTCGTGTCAAGTTGTGTCTTTTGAGATTTAATAAAGAGAAATATCCTTAAGAAAAGTGTTCGTGGAGAAGAAGTGTGGCGAGCGAACCTACAACAAGGCGGTCGCAAGGACTTCGCCAACAAATTGGAGCGTCAGACAGGATCTCAAGTTCAACGTCATCAGCGGCCGTGTGGATCTCTCAAGATCACCGGTCGAGCCGTGCTGTTTCACGGGTCTTTCCTCTAGAGGGTGTACCGTGTCGTCGAGGATCTACTCGTCGGACACCGTCAGGAGCGAAGCGAGCGCGCAGAACCGGCTGTCCTCTTTAAAGGCGGTCGTGCCGTTCGAGTCAAGTGTGCTGGGCCGGCTGTCCTGCTCAAGGCGGTCGTGCCGTTCAAGTCGAGTGTGTTGGGCCGGCTGTCCTGTTCGAAGGCGGTCGCGCTGTTCAAGTCAAGACGTGTTGAGCTAGCTGTCCTGCTCGAAGGCAGCCGTGCTGTTCAAGTAGAGGCGTAGAAGAAAATCGAGCTGTCAAGGCGTGGAGCGTTGGTCATCTGGTTTGAAGACGATCGAGCTGTTCGTGGCGTGCAGAATCGGACGAGCAGTATCGGCATCGCTGGTTCTACCAGTGCTGCTTAGAAATTCCACCACACCTGTGGCTTTGCCACCGCTTACGGCCTCGGCCGCCAAAACTGTGGCTTTGCCACCACTTACGGCCTCGGCCGCCAAAATTGTGGCTCTGCCACCGCTTACGGCCTCGGCCGCCAAAACTGTGGCTCTGCCACCACTTACGGCTTCGGCCGCCAGAATTGTGGCTCTGCCACCACTTACGGCTTCGGCCGCCAGAACTGTGGCTTTGCCACCACTTACGGCCTCGTGCCGCCAGATTGTGGCTTAGCCACCACTTACAGCCTTGTGCTGCCAGATTGTGATTTTGCCACTTATAGTTTTGTGTTATTTAGATAAGGTTTTGGTGATTTTGATTTTATCAAAATAAATGTCGAACATCTTTCCTGTGTCTAGTGATTTGGCGATTGATGCATACGTTACAGATGGTGAGGAGAGTGATACAGAAGTGGGTATGGAGAGTAACCAGTCAGAGGAGCAGCGTTTGGCGGAGCGACGCGAGAGGGATAGAAAGAGGCGTGAGAGAAAGAGACAGGAAGAGTTAGAATTACGACAGCGTCTCGAGCAGTTGGAGGTAGAAAAACAACAATTGGCGTTGGAGAGACAACAACTCGCGTCGGCGAATGAACAATTATTACAAGAACGAACCCAACATTTGCGTCGTAGTCGCAGTCGTGGAGGAGGACAGTCGGAAAGGGATGCGCGAAAGGAATCAACCGGCGGAGTACAACAAAGTCAGGTACATATGCATAACAATAGTCAGAGTCGTAGTCGTTCACGTGATAAGCCGTCCGCAGATAGACAATCGGAAGGCGATGGTGCGTCGGATTATTTTTCTCTATTAGCAAGACAAATGCAAATGCAAAATGAGATGCAGGAACGAAGAGAAGACGATCAGCA
>JASAMY010000676.1:0-14133 GCA_030248085.1 Paralinhomoeus sp. GSCO2_6 | reverse complement strand
CCTCCTTTGTGGTATAAGACATGTTAACAAACATGTAATTGTACATAGATTCGGGTATTTTGGCCCAACGATTCGTGCATTCGTCAGAAAAATTGATGTTGTGAAAGGCACCTTCTATCGGTTCGCAGTCTTTTGGAGTTACATAAAATAATATGTACCGTATTGACGCAAATGAATGGCCACACCTGGCATCGCGAAAGCACGAGCTCTTCTAGCAAGAACAATCCATTCGCTTGTTATGTGCAAGACTAATTTTTAATTAACGCCAATGCCAACGAGGCGCCCCATCATCATACTGAAAAACATGCTTGAATCATGTTCGGATAGGAGGCCGTATTGCACAGAAGTCACACTCAAGCGGTCAAATGGTTATATGGGGAATTGATTGTGAGTCTTTCTTGTTAAAAAAAAACAAGTGCAAACGGTGGGACGAAACGAAAGGTCTGGAGAAGGTCGTGGACATGAGCTCGCTAACCTGGACAACGAGCATCTCTGGCGTTTATCTCCTTTACAAAACGTTTCTGCATGCAGTTTGTTTTCAGTACTCGATCCACGCTTGACGGATTGACCGAGCGGCGCTCCGTGATTCTCAACTTGCATGACTCAACGAGAAACGCGTGCCAGCACAATCATGTTTGGCCGTGATTAGACCCGCCAACCGAGCCAGCGCGTTTAGGCATTGCAGACGTGCAGAAGTCAGCTAGCATGAACAGCCTGCCATACGAAGTACTGGAGGAAATCCTCACGCACCTGCCAGCGAGAGACCTGTTGGGCAGCTGCCACGACGTCAGCGCCGCCTTCCGCTCTGCAGCCTCCAAGCGATGCAGCCGATTCACGCGTCTCTGCCTCGCCGCTAGACTCAGCTCCGATCCTCAGCGGTTCGCCAGGCATGCTGCACTACACAGGTAATGCATGCCACCACATTCATAAGCATTAGCAAGTGCTCAGTAGTAATTCCAGAGTTTATACGACTAACACCAATGCTTACCGTAAATCCTCCAATAGTGCCCCCGGGGCACTATTTTTTCAACCTCTCCTTACCCGGGGGCACTATTGGAGGGGGGGGCACTATTGGAGGGGGGCTTCTGTTATTTAAACCTAAAAATTTTGAATGGTAATCAGGGTGTACGCGTCAGCGTACAACCCTAATCAGGGTGTACGCGTCAGCGTACAACCCTAATATGTGACGACTTCTCAATGCGGTTTTTTGAAATTTCGATCGCCTATAACTTTTGATTGCCTGAACGGATTTCGACGCGTTATGGCGCAAATGAACCGCCTTCTTCTGGGGCATCGAACGCGCCATAACGCGTTTCCTTGTTTTACTGTAAGGGGTCAATAGTTCCAAAAATGTTCCAATTTTGCGGCTTTTTTTTTTTTCATGTTCTCCTCCCAGTTTTTGGAGCACTGCTCGCGAACGCCGAAAGCAATCAGGATGAAACTTTGCACGTATGGGCTACCCGCGGCAACAATTTGTGGTGCCAAAAGATTCTTGTCTAGACTTTGTATATCCAGAGATGTTGCCGATTTTATGCTTTTTTGAAGGACCCGAAAAGTTTGTGCCCTATAGGCGCTCCAACCGTTCGTCGCAGAGCTTCGCTATAAAGGGGAAAGTTGATGGTCAGGACCTAACTTAGAAAAGTTTCAACAATTGGACCGCATTGGACGCACCAAAATACATCTCCCCATTATACCAATGACATAAAAAGGTGATATTTCGGTGTGGTTAGCTCGGATCGCTTTGAGGTCAATAATAAAGTTGATCACCAATTGGTGTGGAACATTTCATTCCTTAGTGCCAACGCGCTCCGATGCACCAAAATATTTTCACATCCGGGAAAATCGCTATATCTCGATGTGGGTACGTCGGATCACTTCGGCTAAAACACAAAAGTTGACCGCCTGCACGTGTAGATCATTTTGATTCTTTACATCCCTATGCTCCGACGAACCAATATGGCTCTGCAGATGTGCACGCACGCACGCACACCTTCAAATGGGCTGCATCACAAACAACTCGATGTGGGTAGGTCGGATCATTTCGTTTAAAACACAAAAGTTGACCGCCTAGTCATAGCGGTCATTTTCATACTTTACATCACTATGCCAAAACGCAGCAATATAGCACAACTGCAAACGCAGGCACGCACGCACGCACGCACATAATGTACCCCCTATGGCGCAGCACTATAGCAAAACTGCACGCACACCCACGCTCACACGCTTTGATCGCGCCATCGTGCGCGCATGTCTGTCAGACCGGTTGCAGCAAGTAACGCGCGGCACACTTCTTTGTCCGGGTGTACACTGTATCAGAGCGGATTTTGGATTTTTTGATTGCCTATAACTTTTGATTATCTGAACCGATTTTGGCACGTTTCTATACAATGCGTGTCTCCTACTTCGATTGAGGGATTCCACGCTACATTTGCTTTTTTTTGGTACGCTGGGGCATGTGTGCATTCTGGTCTGCTGCTGTATGTCTGTATGTGCGTGCGTGCGAGCGTGCGTGCGTGCGTGCGTGCGTGCGTGCGTGCGAGCGTGCGTACGTGCGGGCGCGCACACGTGTGTGCATACATGCGTGCGAGCGTGCGTGCGTGCCTGCATAGGTTTTGCGTATCAATGCTTGTCTTACGAAAAAACACTGTATTAAGGAAAAATTTGCAGGTGGCTGCAAAAAAAGGTGAATATGTGACGCTATTTTGTTAAAGTCCAGTTTGAAAAAGAGGGGTATTAATCAAGGCACGCCTCAAGCCACTTACGCTTTGCAGCTGATCAACTTCAGTTTGAACAAACCGTGTATAAAAACTGAACCAAACCCAGCAACACGTCACATATTCGGCATTTTTTTGTGCGAGCCACCCTCATTCAGCCAAAACGCAACAGCAACCCTTTCACATCTCATCTCTCTCTGACAATGCATTGCCATTGGCCATTACCATGGACCTGACACAGCCAAACTTCCTGGATAAACAATCAGCACCCTGCTAACATTTGTGACATGTAGGTTGCCACTGCAGTTAGTGATGTGTAGGTAATGCATACATACTGTACTGGCTCCATTTGTCATTCCCCTTAAGCATATCATCCCATGATGACCTACAACGTTTGCATAGTGCAATGCACCATTTTACATCTCGTGCGTGAGTGCGTGCGTGCGTGCGTGCGTGCGTGCTTGCGTGCGTGCGTGCGTGCGTGCGTGCGTGCGTGCGTGCGTGCGTGCGTGCGTGCGTGCGTGCGTGCGTGCGTGCGTGCGTGCGTGCGTGCGTGCGTGCGTGCGTGCGTGCGTGCGTGCGTGCGTGCGTGCAAGCCTGCGCGTGCATCGTGTTCCATGTGCAAGATCATGGGGTCCTTCCTGTCTGTCTCACAACCAAGTGGCATTCTGTCATGCGGCATATGTGAATGCAGTGTGTGTAGGTCCTAATAATTGCCACTGCAACACAAAAAAAAATGCCAAATATGTGACGTGTTGCTGGGTTTGGTTCAGTTTTTATACACGGTTTGTTCAAACTGAAGTTGATCAGCTGCAAAGCGTAAGTGGCTTGAGGCGTGCCTTGATTAATACCCCTCTTTTTCAAACTGGACTTTAACAAAATAGCGTCACATATTCACCTTTTTTTGCAGCCACCTGCAAATTTTTCCTTAATGCTAGTTTCGCTGTCAAAATTGCCATTTTCGGTGATTTTGATCACTTTTGCCACATTTAATGGTTGATTTACCATTAATAGTTGCTGAAACGTACTATTATTGGTTAGTAGTAGTGTGTATACACGATATAAATGTACCTACCGCTATATTTTTGCCCATAAAAGGCACATGGCACAACATAAATCTCTACCGTGTCCATTGTCCATTAAATCTCTACCGTATGCGCTTCAATACCCCTTACCCCCGGGGGCACTATTGGAGGGGGGCTCTATTATTTCAACCTTGCCATACCCGGGGGCACTATTGGAGGGGGAGGTTGTATTGGAGGATTTACGGTATGTTGAGAGATATACTTTCAAAACTATCCTGTACCGACCCTTATTGGAGCAATCACAACTCAACACACTGTGGAAGCGTAGACAATATCAGACATTGGGGAAGGGAAAAGCGCCAATAGCGCGGTGTATCACAACGGCGTTCTTCACCCCCAGGGAGGTGTGCCTCCCTACCACCTGGCACGGATTTAGAGTCAAACCCTTTGAGCCGCCTGACACGGAAGCAATCATAGTGTTCATACATTGCCCAAAGGTTTAATAACTCAGTGACTGTGGCAGGAGTTGAACCCACGACCATGAGCGCGCCAACCACGACACCTTACCACTGAGCCACTCGATCTCGTTGTTTCTCACCGTATTTTGCCGATAAATGCTGTAAGCACTGTACAGGATGGGACCCTACGCACCCGTCCACCATGTGGGCCTCTTTATTGCACAGTTCAGCGTTGAAAGTCAGGCCTTGCTGCAGCAAAGCGCGCCGTCAAGGTCAGATCTCGCGCGCCAACCTGTCCATGGGCGTATTCACTATAAAGGCCAAATCACACGCCTCCGTCCCGGACCCTTTCGGCACCTTCGGTCCGAGCCGGTCGCGCTTGGCGCGCCTATCAAATGCACCGTATCGATTGGCTGCCGGTCCAAAAACAGATTTCTAGAAGCCGGACTGGCAGCCAATCGATACCGTGCATTTGATAGGCGCGCCCGCGTGACCGGCTCGGGCCGAAAGGTGCCGACCGGTCCGGGACGGAGGCGTGTGTTTTGGCCTTAAGGTGGTTGATGTCTGCTTGAATGGCCACTTTTCGGCAACGTTGGATGGGGCCGAGGGTCTTACGCCGGAGAGGGAGCTTCGAAGGCTCGTGAGGAACGTCGCTCCGTTTCTCCAGTCGATTGTTGTCGCACATGTGGGTGATTCTTCTGAATTCTGTTGGTTTGGACGCACGACTTTTCCATTGTACGCATTGCTTTTCTTTTTGAGTTTAGCTTTTCGAATTGGATAGAGAGTGGCTAGAGTGTCTCTTGAATATCCCCTTTCCCAATGTCACCAGGTTAAAAATTTGCAAGGTCAAAGATGGCCATGGGTCGCTGGACGAGCTGTTGGGCAGCATGAGTGCATTGACGGAACTCAAGATGTCATGGAACAATCTGGGAAATTTGAAGGGATGTCTTCCCCAAACTGAGCAACTCGAGTTGAAAGATGTCCTCCAACAGCGAGGGCGAAAGGACTCTATGTCCTCTACTAGCGACCCAGGTATGGCAACACTGGATACTGTTAACAATAGAATAGAATGAATGGGAACTCAGCTGAAGTGTATACTGTACACAATGTTTTGTAATTCTGATTATTTCGATTCCATGCATATATTCAGCTGCCGACGTCGACAAGATCTGCTCCACATTTCCAAATGTGGCTCACTTGACGCTGAACTGCGCTAAAGACGCTGAAAGAAAGCTTGTGGCGCCAATGTTCGAAGGAGACCCCCGGTTCGAGTCTTGCAGCGTCCAGGTCGTTCCACATCTGCATGAAATCCTCCGCTACCCGCAACAAGTCTTCGTGCCAAGGCTGCCGACCCAAGCGAACAAACGCATCTGTGGCTGCAGAGTGGTCTGGTCCATAGACCCTTGGACAAACAGTTTGACCAGAGGCGACGACAGGCCGCCACTCAAGAAAATAAAGCAGCACGACGATGCTGGCCACGCTTCCTAAAGTTCCACCGAAAACAAATGTTGAGCCATGTAGTCGCCGACATCAGTGCGCCATTGCGAACATCCGCTTTTGCGACACATGCGCATGTGAAGAGCCAAAGCTGCTACGAATACATGGTATGTACCACACACAACAAGTTGATCTTAAAAGCGGCTTCATTTGAACGTGCTGCCTTTTACATTTGTGTGCTTGCTGCTCCTGGCTGATTTTCAGAAACATGTTCGACAATGCGTTCATTTTATCACACCTCTGAATTTCCCCTTCAATCTCAAATTTAAAAAAAATTGCAAAATTGGCAGGTCTGCCTGGAGTCAACAACAGTTACTTCTTTTCTTGAACTCCACTCCACATCAAGTGGCGCGCCAACTCGCCAAGCCACAAGGGTGCGTGGCTTTCTAATGTGTACAATGATTCGCAGACGTCATGACTCCGCCAGACACGCGTAATGGTCCACTCACGCTTCCCTGTGATTTGACGAACCAACGAACCAACCGAGCTAGCAGTCAGGCACGTCACTGCTGCCCAATCTCTAAAGTCAGCTAAGATGAACAGCCAGCCGCCAGCGTCTTGACGTCAGCGTTGGCGCGGCTTGTCCGTGAACTGGTAGACGGCCTGCAGACGGGGGTCATTGAGTCGCCAGGGCAGCATCACCGCGACCAGCAGCGCCATGTTGGCCAGCGTCAGGAAGAACATCACGAACAGGATGCTCGAGTCGCTGAACCTGATCAACCTGCAACGTGTGATCGGCGTGTACCTCATGCAATCAGTATACTTACACATCTAACTAATACTCCACCTAAAGGGTATGATCTACTGCGGGGCTGAACCAGAGAACGGTCAGGGCCATCGGCCTCAACGTACACTGAGAGTGCAGAAATGTTTGCAGCCAGGCAGTTCAGGGCGAACGGCAAGTTTGCAGCACCTGCTGCAGTACTTTAAAACTACAAGAACAGGCCACCAGTCAGTCAGCAGCACCAATTGCTATCCTCGGGAGAGCATGTACGTCCTGGAGTCCCAGAGGCGCGTCCATCGTCATCAGGACACGGATGCTTGGGCGAGTGTTGGTCGTTGGCACCGCGGACGGCGCGCAACCAGGCGTAGCCGATGCAGCACAGGCACCAAAGGTAGGCCAGCAACGGCAGTGCGATCGAGGTGAAGTGGCGCGGGCTCGGCGCGCCCGCGATCAGCCTTCTGCGCCATGGAGCTGCAGGGCGGACTACCCTCCTGAAAAAAATCCACCTACACAGTGCCGAACTTTTAGACCTGTGTGAAAAGATGCAGCTGCAAATGCGAATGTCTGCTTTCTGCGGGCCTGGCGTTGCACAACTCAAAGGAAACCACCACCCGCCCACCTGGCAAACTCCGATCTGCAGACTTGGCACTGACGACTCTGCCTGGCATCTACCTCTGCCTCCAGACAGACGCGGTGAACAGCGCCGATGGTTCCTGTAAGGTGGAGGTGGTTGGCGATTGGGAACCTTGCCACATGCAGCACTGCCATACTTGAAATGTGTGCAACATGTGCGCAAATGTCGTCTGTGGCGCTAGCGAAAGCTCAAACTTTTCAATGGCCATTTACAGAGGTTGACAAAACGTTGACCTGGTTCCCTCCCCACCTGGGAAATATCCCGGAACCGACAGGGGCCTACCTACCACTGCAGTCGCAAGGTTGAATGAATGGGTCTTCAGCGTCGTCTCGATCGCCGTAGCAGATTCGGCACGACTGCTGCAGAATGTTCCCGAAAGATCCGTCCATTGTCGGTGTTCCAGCAAGAACTCTGATTCTTTACCCTGCAACGCTGCTGGTACTAGCTATAAAATGACAAATGCCAAGCCAAAACAGTGGTGTGATGTAGAACGCAAGAAAGATCTTGAGCAGATAAAGATCTTGTGTGTTGGCTAACCCAATTGGTTTGGTTGGCTGTCTGTCTGCCTCGCCAATGTTGCGAGGAAGGGGATGAGAGCCAAAAGAATCGGCGTGCATTGCCTGGAGGCTGCAGCGACAACTATGTAGTTGGTACTTGTGTGTACCGCATCCTCCTCCTTTCCTCCCTCCTGCAGTGTACTTCTGCGGGGTGTCCCTGGACGGAGAGAGAGGTCTCCTGCTGTGTGCGCTTGCGTCGGCTCATGGGAAACGCCCAGAGCCTGTTGCCGACCGACAAAGTGGCACGCTCAGCGACCGTCGGTGTTCTTCTGCCTGGTCATTCCCATTCCCATTGATGTAGTGCGCATCATGAATTGGTCATGCGTTCGATCTGAACTGGTGCGGGTCCATGAACCAACTCACGACGCCTGGAGCGGTAGAGACCTAGTAATACAAAAATGTCGAATTGGGGTAGCAGCACGCCTTGCAAGTTGCATTGCAACTGTGAAATGGGCACGTCCAATGGTGCCAGCGTGGTCAAGCGTATCCACTCTCTATGCGTGCTGCGTGTATAACCGTCACTGCATGCTTCTGCGTATGTACAACTGTCACTGCATGCTTCTGCATCGATGCAACAGATCCCCACGTCAGTCGCAGTAGCGCCAGTCGACCGAGATAGGCGCAGGATAAACCGCAAAATTTTTTTCATTGGCGCGCGTCATTCTCAGTGACGTCACAACTGCACATGACGCCGTAACGAGTTTTAAGGCGCGTAACACACGGCCATTGGGTAGCCCCTATCGGGCTTGGGCAGTTCTAAGTCGTTTAGAGTTTCCCACCGCTTCGTCGCGGTGTTGAATTTATCGATATATTTGTTGGACGTTCCATCCGGCTCGTAGCCGCCCAACGCATACGTCTCGCCAGAGCAGCTCACCAAGGCGAAAAAGTAGCGAGCGCTGGGCAGGTCCTTAAAATATTGGGGGCACGACGCATTCACGCAATGCGCTAGTGTACTGTGTAATATGTAAAAAAAACGCTAAATTTATCCCCAATTATTCACAACAATACAATCGCTTACCGCGGCGCTGAGCCACTTGTTTGCCTCGATGTCATAGGCTTCGCACCCTTTGTGGATGCCATCATCAGCGCTCCCACCGCAGTTGAGTATGTGGGCCTTTCCAGAGATTTCTACCACAGCTGCGGACGTATAGGTTCTGAAGTTAAAATGCTGAGCAGTATATGGTTACTATTGCTACTACACTGTACTTTTTCAGGTGCTTATTACTGTAGTAGTGTGATTTTCAACAGTGAACGGCGTTCCGACGGTTTGAAAGTCGGCCACATTTGCAGACAGTGCCACACAAAAATAAAAATTTAATTTTTCTGTTAATAGCGTCGTACATTCTTCTTTAATTCACAAACCAGTATTTAATTCCAACCAGTATTTCCCTAGGGGGGGGGGGGGTGCATATAGTTTTGATACACCCTATATATTGCCTGTATGCACTAGAACAGCTATTGTTTAGCCGCTGCAGAAGGCGATTTGCGCCAATAACTGTACAGTTTTCATGTTTAATATGGGTCTGCACAGCATTGTTGCACCGCTATTTAGTAGTTGAGTTTATGAACGCCCCCCCATCCTCCAATGAACGCCCCCCCCCCTCCAATGAACGCCCAGGGTAGAGGGTGAGTTGAAAAATGAACGCCCAGGACATTCATTGGGGGATTTACAGTATGTAAACCTCTCGAGCACCTGGAGACTTTGGCAGCAGCCATGTCCTTCCACTCGTTCTTTTCAACATCGAACCGAATCAGCTGATTACTGGTGTCGCCGTTTAAATGCAGTCCACACATGACGTAAAGAAAATTGCCATGAGACACTGCGGTTGCGCCGAAAACGCCTCGAGGCATCTTTTGAGACAATTCTGCCCATGTGTTGGTATTGAAATCGTACGTAAAACACTCGTCAGAACCGCTAGTGCCACCACAGACGTAAAATTTGTCGTCTAAAGAAGTTACGCCCAGGTTGTTTACGCCTCTACAAAGTTACGCTGGCGTCACTTACAGAGAACGGCGCCAGATTTGAATCCCTTGTCCTTAACTTTCTTAACAATTGCGGCGGGTTTGTTTGCCTGCTTGAAACGGGAACCATCAAATAGAACGGGGTCACGGTTGTAGCTGACGTAAATGACTTTGTTCTTGTAGCTGCCAGCGGCATTGCTGAATGATTCTATGTTGAAGGTGCTTCTGGTCAGCAACTCAATAGTTTTAGCCTGGAAATCAAATTCATAGATTTCTCGTTTCTCTGCAGCATTGCCACTGTTGAACAAGATCGTTCCAGTAACTGGTCCTAAAAGCAATTTGTTTGTGGTTACCGTTTTTTGTGGATCAAATCAAACAATTCTGACCTTCGGTTGTCTTTCTTGGCATTTCTGTTATTTCAGTCGTTTTCTGTGGCGCTTTGGTTGTTTGTGGAAACCTTTCTGACGTTTTCTCTGGGCTTTCGGAAGTTTGAGGTGGAGCTCCAGTGGTTTTTCTTGGACTCTCAGTGGTTTTACGTGGAGCTCCAGTGGTTTTTCTTGGACTCTCAGTGGTCTTAGGTGGAACTCCAGTGGTTTTTCTTGGACTCTCAGTGGTTTGAGGTGGAGCTCCAGTGGTTTTTATTGGACTCTCGGTCGTTTGAGGTGGAGCTCCAGTGGTTTTTCTTGGACTCTCAGTCGTTTGAGGTGGAGCTCCAGTGGTATTTCTTGGACCCTCAGTGGTTTGAGGTGGGGCTCCAGTGGTTTTTCTTGGACCCTCAGTGGTTTGAGGTGGAGCTCCAGTGGTTTTTCTTGGAGTCTCAGTAGTTTGAGGTGGAGCTCCAGTGGTTTTTCTTGGACTCTCAGTGGTTTGTGGTGGAACTCCAGTAGATTTTATTGGGCTGTCTGTCGTTTGAGGTGGAATTCCAGTGGTCTTTCTTGGCCTTTCAGTAGTCAGAGGCGGAACTCCAGTGGTCTTCCCCTGATGCGCTGTTGAAATAGTGCCATCAGTTCCATTGGGTGTTTGTGGAGCCTTTGTATTATCGGTGCTTCCGCCATGCGGAGTAACTACTGTAGTAGTCATTCTTGGCTCATCCGTTGGCTCCGGTTGCGGTGTTGGTCGGCAACCATTGCACCTAGCCAGCAATCCACACAACGCTAGAAAAGTTGCAGCTTTTCCACTCAACATTACTCTCAATTGCGTTTACGAAACGAATGACAGATTGTTTCCCTAGTACTGACTTGTAGTGGGCGCACCGAATGACCCATTTGGGGGTGCAAGCTCCCTACCGCTTATCAACTAGGCCAGTGGCAGTAACACCAACCAGTTAGCGGACCGTAAAGCTAACGAAGGGTGTGGTATGCGTTCCCCCCGTTAAGAGCTACGTGCAATGTGTGCAACGTTGTGTAGGTAGATGCTGATATGTACGTACATGAAAGTGTGTACACTAAGCCCACTGTTAATCGTTTGTGTACATATTGGCAGCAACGAGTAGCTGCCGTTCCAACAGTGGCCGTGTGATGTTTAGAGCTGTAAGAAAAAAGCACCGACGGGGAGAAGTGCATACACCAGCCCGGCAGTTAACTCTGGGCACAAATGATCAAAAGCACTGCAAAATCAGGTAATTTTGACTGCAAAATTGGCCTTTTTCCATTCCCACATTCCACATCACCCTCTCACACTGGCTATAGCCATCCCGCTTTTTTGCGGGAGAGAGTCCCCCCTGGCCATCGCCATCCTGGATAACTTGCGGGAAACCCTCCTAAAAAATGGATGAAGATGCGTGTTTTTGTTTCTTTTTCAGTGTAGTCTGACCCAAGAACGCCTGAAAAGTGCTATTTAGATTTTCTTTTGACCCATTTTAGACCAAAAGTACCCATTTTACACGTTATTATGGTGTAAAATCAAATCTTCCACTTCCACCATCAACCAGCCCTCCTCCAAAATTTTCGATCCCGGACATTTTATCCGGGATGGCTCTAGACCCCCACCCCTTCGAAACCCCCAGAGACCCCCCCCCTGGCTTTTGGACCAATCAACACCTATGCAACCAACCCGGTGGCCCAACGCGCTACAGATTCGTTTGAGGTGCCCAATAGGGTGCATACTATCTGGGTGGCAGGAACGCTCTTATGCATGGAAGGGGGAGGGCCAAAAGAGCGGACATTTTGCGTTTCAGGGGGGGGGAGAGAAGTGCTGTGCAAGCAAGTCCCATACGTGACGTACAGTACAAGAGTCTATCAAAGATCATTGGATTTTATTCTTTTAGGTTGTTTAAAATTTGTTGCAACAGTACATAAAGGATAGAAAGCAATGCAATGCGTTCGTGCTGGTGCGGGCGCACGACGTTATTTTATTTTGGTGCACTTTTCTCCGCCGGTACCCGCTGCCAATGATTTGCTCCCGAAACTTCGAAAAGGCGCAATAGCGTACAAGTAACGCGCACTCTAACAGTGTTGCGGCTCTGGAAGCGCGCAATTTTAAAATCAGGAACTCGTCTTTCAATCAGGAAACGGTGGCCATAGCGGAATTCGGAACCGCAAATCGGACCGGAATTTGGAATTGTTAGTGCTATTTCTGCCCTCGTAGCGTCTGCCAAGGCCCCGACCATGGTCGACTCGGATGTAAGTCATCCAGTAGTGCCCCTTTTAATACTGCCCCCCCCTCAAAAGTACCCCCCCCCCCGGTGCTGAGAGGCTAAAAAGATAACGCCCCCTTGGAGTTGAAACTAGTGCTGCCCGAGAGAGCTTTATCGCAGCATTTGCAGTACACTTAAATTTTTTTTTGACACCATCACACAGCGCAATGCCGTGAACAATCACGAAGATCGGGCGGGTCAGTATCACGTCGACGTTGTTCTCCCTCGAGTGAAGGTGGGCCGCCCACCTGGCACGGATGTTGGGCCGAAGCCCCTGAACCGCCCTACACCGAATTCTATGGCAAGGATATTCACAACATATTCACAGCCGCCTGCAAATTTTCCTTAATACAGTGTTTTTTCATAAGACAAACATCGATGCGTAAAACAATTTGCGCGGCTGTTTGCGCAGTTGGGCTAAGGCGTTGGCTCCAAACCGCAAGGTGCAGAGTTCAATCCTCACCGTGGCAAGACTGCCAAATAACAGTAACCCCCTTGGGCAAGGGGCTCACGCCAAAACTGTGCCCCCTGATCGCTGTTCTCATCGGTCTTGTAGAAGGCAGAGGTACCCAAGGACCCATGCGGTCCCCCTCTCGCCTGGGACTTCGGTCTCGAACCTCCAAAAAAAAAAAAAAAAAGCTATACAGGCACACGCACGCACGCAGGCACTCACGCACACATGCATGCATGTACGCACGCACGCATGCACGACATATGTACCATGTATGACATATGTAGCGTGTTCGGTAGAATCCCTCGAGTGCAGTAGGAGACACTCATCATACAGAATGTGAGCATGTGGATTGAAAATAGGTACGCATGTATTTTTTGGTTGACCAAAGTTGTGCACAACTAATTGTCATGCAAATGATACAAAGCAGGATGACCTATCAGCAAATGGCACAGCATGCAGAGAAACTACAAACAGAAGCCACTGCGGATAATTATGTGTGTGTGTGCGTGCGTGCGTGCGTGCGCGTGCAGTTGTGCTATATTGCTGCATCGTAGCATAGTGGTGTAAAGAATCAAAATAATCGCTATAACAAGGCGGTCAACTTTTGTGTTTTAGCCGAAGTGATGCGACGTACCCATATCGAGTTTTTTTGTGAAGCAGCCCATTTGACGGTGTGCGTGCGTGCGTGCACATCTGCAGTGCCATATTGGTTAGTCGGAGCATAGTGGTGTAAAGAAACAAAATGATCTACACGTGCAGGCGGTCAACTTCCGTGTTTTAGCCAAAGTGATCCGACCTACCCATATTGATATTTATCGATTATTCCGGAAGTAAAATTATTTTGGTGCGTCGGAGCGTGTCGACTCCAAGGGAATGAAATGTTGGCCATCGAAAGGCAATCAACTTTATTATTGATGTTAATCCGGTCCTATGTAACCACGTCGAAAATATCGCCATTTTTCGTTTTTTTTCGGTATAATGGGGAGAGGCATTTTGGTGCGTTCAATTTGGTCCAATTGTCAAAAGGGGTCTATTCAGGTCATGCCGAACAACTTTTTCCTTTATAAGCAAGCTCTGCGATAAGCCGTTAGCGCGCCTATTAAAGACAAACTTTTTGGCCGATATTTAATTGCTAATAACCGTTATCAGGGGCGAAGTTTTAGGTTCAAGTGACCTGGCAATAAACTTTCCATAAAGAACTATTCAAGGAAAATCAAAAAATCTGGGGTTAATTGGGCACTTTTTCGAAGATTTACTCTGGTGGAAACTACCCCAAAAAAACGACTATGTCCGAAAAAACGCATATAATCGGCGATATCTCGAGTTTGGAGGACGAGTAGACGATTCTTTTGGTACGCAAAATTGCCACATATCGCGGCTCGTTAACACGCTGCTCAGTTTCATTTCTAATTGCCCATGGCATGAAGCGAGCGGCGCTCGAAATGGGAGGAGAACACGAAAAAAAAGAGACAC
>JASAMY010000343.1:0-14102 GCA_030248085.1 Paralinhomoeus sp. GSCO2_6 | reverse complement strand
ATGCGAACCGCGTTGGGTGCACTCGGACTGATCCTGTCCCGTTAAATGCTCACCCGCGCCAAGAACTCGTCGGGCATGGACATCTCCGAGTACATCACCAACGGCGAGTGGTATCTCACTGGTGAGCGGCCCGAGCGAGAAAAAAAAACACTCGCACTCTGCCGACGTCCAGGAACGCCGGTAGTGCGTCGCGAGAAGTTCTACGCGTGCTGTCCCAAGGAGCCCTACCCATCCCTCTACTTCTACATTCGCTTGCGTCGACGCACGCTCTTCTACACGCTGAACCTGGTGATTCCCAGTCTGCTCATCACGATCGGCACCATCCTCGGCTTCACGCTGCCTCCAGAGGCGGGCGAGAAGATCACACTGGGTGCGTATGCCGGGCTGTCTGTGTCACTTTCAATGGGAGAGCTCCCACGGTGCGCAGAGATCACGGTGCTGCTGTCCGTCTGCTTCTTCCTGACCATGGTCAAGGACATGACGCCGCCTACTTCAGAGGCCGTGCCGCTTCTAGGCGAGTCCTCGCGTCTTGCGCCAGCACTTTGTAGTCTTGTAGTAAACGCATCGGTTTTGCAGGCGCCTTCTTCTCGTGCTGCATGCTCGCCGTCTCCTTCTCCGTCGTCTTCACCGTCGTCGTCCTCAACCTCCACTACCGCAGTCCGCACACGCACAGCATGAGTCCCATCGTACGTGCGCGCCCGTTCACGCACGAGCGAAGCAAACAGTGGCCACCGTGATACGTGTACATACATGTACGGGTACATACCTTGAATGCACCTGTATACATCCGTGTACGTATACATGGTGCATCAGTGCAGGTGCAATAATGGCAACGTACGTTCGCGTTTCACTCCACTTTCGTTTTAAATTCGTGCAGGTGCGCAGCCTGCTGCTGAACTGGTTGCCGTGGCTGATTCTGATGCAGCGTCCAGGCAAAACGTTCAAACGAAAGAGCCTGTCGAGAAAGCGGCGGTCCGAGAATCCCTCGGGACCGACGGACGGACTGGCGAGCGCCGAGAGGGCGGCGAGCTTCGACTGGAAGACGCCCCTGTCCACTGACTCGTTCTCCATTCCACTGATTCACGGACTCCCTAATGGAACTCTCGATGCAACCGTCAACAGTGAGGAGTTGGCGCCTCGCAGCTCGACGTTGCGTGGTGACCTGCAGAGACGGAGCGAGGCTGCAGATGGCAGGCCAGGACAGCGAGAAGGCGGAGGGATGCGCGACCACGTCGACCCTGCGCATCAGACGGCCAATCAGCCCTCGACCGTCCGCCAGATTATGAGTCGTGCCAACGGCGCCGCGGACGACAACAATCACAACTGCCTTCAGTGTTTCTTTAGCGATCCAGGTGCGTGGACGTATTGCAACCGACTGTGTATGGCGGGCGAACATTCATGGGGCGCGGGCGCGTTGACAGCGAGTCCCGAAGGGGACAAGGCGCAGGCGACGCTCATGATGCTCATCCACTGCGAACTCGAGCGCATTCGCGGCTTCGTCGGCCGCGTCAACGAGAGAATCGACGAGGTTCGTTGGCTCTGTCTAGCGCGCTGCGCTCTGCAGCGCTCTGGGAGGACAGGACGACCGCGAGGAGGACGCGATCAACGACTGGCGCTTCGCGGCGATGGTTATCGATCGCCTCTGTCTGATCGTCTTTTCCGTCTTCATCGGCGTCGCCTCGCTGCTCATCATGTGGTCCGTCATCGTCAGCCACGCCGACGACGGCAGCGCGCCACTCTGAGTTTTCCAACGACAGCACCGCGCAACCTGCCACCACTCCCTCGCTTTGCGGCGCCAGCCAGCCATCTTTTTTCTACAGTCGGGGCCACAGCCGCTGACATCTATGCTGTGTATAGTTGAATAAACATTCAATTGGTCTTCGCGTGAACTTTTCTCGCCTTCAGGCTTCAGTACATACCTGTGTACGTTGTGCTCGGCTCTTTACCACTGTTTTACCGTGTATATGTGTGTTCAACGAACTTTGTCAATAAATCTGTATACCATGAGAAGACATTTTGCCATAAGCTTTCATTGTGTAGCTAAAGTTCGTTATGGTATCTCACTTGAATGCATTGGATTTCTCGAATCCAGCCCATTACATCGGTACCTTTTGTAGACGTTCACGAAGAGGCGATGCACGCAAGAGGGGCATCGCTGGCCTTGCTGTTGCTGTGCTTGTCGATGGTCGAGCGGTACTGCCGGGCTGGCGCTGCCGAGTTCAAGCTCTACGAGAAGTTGCTGGCCGGCTACAACCGTCTCGAGAGGCCCGTCACGGACGAGCGTCTGCCGCTCACCGTGACGCTGCAGATCACACTTCAGCAGATCGTCGACGTGGTCAGCCTCTGCGTGCGTGCGTGCGTGCGTGCGTGCGTGCGCGCGTGCGCGCGTGCGTGCGTGCGTGCGTGCGTGCGTGCGTGCGTGCGTGCGTGCGTGCGTGCGTGCGTGCGTGCGTGCGTGCGTGCGTGCGTGCGTGCGTGCGTGGCTCCAGGCACTGTTGAGCAGGTGCTTTTGTCTAGAACGAGCAGCAGCAGGAGATCGAGCTGATCGCCTGGCAGGGATACGTGAGTCAGCGCAGCATCAGTGCGCCCAATACGTGCAGTCGGCTGCTACAGGAGTGGTACGACTCCAAGTTGGTCTGGAATCCGGGGGAGCACAACAATATTAGCGTTCTCAGCTTTCCACACGGCAACATTTGGACGCCGGACGTATTGCTCTATAACAGGTGCATTACTCCCACTACCATACGCTGCCCGACTTCGAAAAGGCATTCAGCGTCGACAGCAAGTATGACTCGAGTTACAAGTCGAATCAGCTTGTCTACTCGAACGGCCTGGTGACCTGGCTGCCGCCTGGCGTGCTCAAGAGCAGCTGCGACATCGACATCACCTGGTTCCCCTTTGACGATCAGACCTGCTTTCTGAAGGTTGAGGCTCGCCCTCGTCATCTGGACCGTGGAGGTGGTGGTGATGTACGGCGCCGTGACTTGTAGTTCGGCTCGTGGACCTACTCGGCGCTGCAGATCAACCTGCAGATGAAGAGCGCCAAGCTCGACGTCTCCGAGTACATCTCCAACGGAGAGTGGGAGCTCGTCGGTAGGAGGGAGGGGGGTCGGCAGGGAGGGGGGAGGGAGGGAGGGAGGGAGGGAGGGAGGGAGGGAGGGAGGGAGGGAGGGAGGGAGGGGAGGGAGGGAGGGAGGGAGGGAGGGAGGGAGGGAGGGAGGGAGGGAGGGAGGGAGGGGAGGGAGGGAGGGAGGGAGGGAGGGAGGGGCTGTTCGTCGCGCGCTCAGCAGCGCACTAACGGCGCTGTTGTTGGCAGAGACGCCGGTGCGTCGGCACGAGAAGTTCTACGCGTGCTGTCCCAACGAGCCCTATCCCACGCTCAAGTTCTACATCCACCTGCGCCGGCGGACGCTCTTCTACATGCTCAACCTGATCGTGCCCAGCGTCGTCATCTCCCTCATGACCGTGCTCGGATTCACGCTGCCGCCCCAGTGCGGAGAGAAGATCACCCTAGGCATGTCAATCCTACTCCCATGGCTACCCCCCGTGATTTTGGTTGGTTGCAGAGATCACGATTCTACTCTCCGTCTGCTTTTTTCTCACCATGGTCAAAGACATGACGCCCCCTACCTCTCAAGCGGTTCCACTCATCGGTGCGCCCAGTTCAACTAAATGGTTTCTTCAAGTCAAAAACTTGATATTCTGTAATCCCACACCACATTCACTTTATGTGCGTTGTACACACTGCTGAAAAGGATCGGACACTGCAGGAGCCTTCTTTGCGGGCTGTATGCTGGCAGTGTCGACGTCGGTGATATTCACGGTGGTGGTGCTGAACCTCCACTACCGAACGACGCACACGTACGAGATGAGCCCAGCGGTAAGCGACCCCGTACGGTCGGTCGATTTTGACGCTAGACTGTCATCAGGTGCGACGCGTCCTGCTCAACTGGCTACCGTGGCTGCTGCTGATGCGCCGACCGGGACGAACCTTCTCCCGGGCGACGCTGCGCCTTCACCGGCGCAATGAGCGCTTTCTCGCCAACAGCACCACCAAACGCACTAACAGCGGCCGCCGCGTCGCCCAGAAAGACCACAGCGGTTCTGGAGGCAGGTCAATGCAATGTTGTGCCATGCGGCGAGCTTTTTTATGCAAAACACTAGGTAAGATGAGCAGTAGGCGCTTTTGCTCAGGCCTCTCCTGTTTGCGCTGCTTCTTCACCGGTTCTGACGGCGACGAAGCTGAGAGAACGCGCGCCGGCCTGTTGGCGTCCGTCCTTGGAGAGCTGGAGAAGATCGGCCGCGCTATGGGCGCCGTAACAGACCAGATCGACAAGGTGAGGGAAAGCGCCAGGCCCTGTTCTGCTGCGCTGGCTGGAGCGGAGGAGCGCGAATTGAGGCGGAGGACGAGGAGTCGTGCGCGCACGACTGGCGCTTCGCGGCCATGGTCGTCGACCGGCTCTGTCTCGTCGTCTTCTCCGTCTTCATCGTCGCCACCACCTCCGTCGTCCTCTATCCCGCCTTCTCGAGTCTCGCCAATGCCAGCCACGACGACTGACACACCCCCCCAATCTCCTCATTCCCAGTCTTTCTACAACCCGGTGATCAGACGCAGCGTCGCCGCTTTATTACGCCCCACCGCTTGGCGAATTGAGGGGCTGACAGCGCTTCCGTGAACCCTTTCCCAACGCAGCGCCTACTCTCGTAGTCAACGTGCACTGGCTAGCTGGAGATTGTCAGCTCTAAATACTTTCTAAGTCTAGACGATGCCGACAGGTGGCAATCAGTTCGTTTCGGCAGCACATTGATGCAAGTCAGAGAGCTGTTGAGTGTCGAACTGGTTTTGCAGATTTTTTGCGCAGCTGCCACTGTATGAAATTAGAAGCATCCGCGTCCACAGCTGTGTAAAGTGACTACGGTTTGTATGGTAGGAAGTGGTCTGCAGCGTGCAACGGACGAGCGGCAAGAGCTACGATCGCTTCAAGGCGCAGGTGTTGCAAGGCTGGCGTTGTCGGCTACTCGTCGGTTCGGATGTCACGTCGTTGACTTCGAGCCTCCAACGCACTCTCTCACTTGCGGGCCGTGTCGACGCAAGACCGGAACAGAGAGAGGGGAAAGGGCGCCGCAAACGCAAAACACTAAGACTCAAACCGCAAAACAAGAAGACTGAACAGCCGGCCAAAAGAGCGTTGAGAGTGGGAGACGGAGGACGGCGCGAGAAATAACGAACGCATATGCAAGTAGTAAAGCATCGCAACATCACATATTTGCATATTGTAGTTCAACGACAACAAACTACCGTACTCCAATACCACGTCGCCTAAACTTTGTACATAATGGTATGCGGTCAGTTCGGTGCAGTAAAACATATATAGATTTGCTGTTCGCGAGCAAAAAATTGGGCGCACCGAAATATAGTATAACGCGCTTAGATTGGCAATTCCCAAAATATGCAACCGATACAAGCACAACCGATACAAGGGATTATTGTTCCCGCCTCCTAAGCCTAAGCCTAAGCCTAAGCCTAAGCCTAAGCCTAAGCAAAAGCCTAAGCCTAAGCCTAAGCCTAAGCCTAATCCTAAGCCTAAGCTAAAGCCTAAGCTACAGTGATCCCTTGTATCGGTTGTGCTTGTATCGGTTGCATATTTTGGAAATAGCCCTTAGATTTGTTTGTAAAACCAAAGTCCTCAAAAAGTTACACTGTGGCATATCTAGGCAAACTTTTTTGTGTAGTGGCTTTAATACGACTGTGTTAGCTGTGAAACAAGCGACAGGATGCATCGTATTCTGCCTGCGTTGTCGTCGGGATGCGCCCGATCGCTGGGTGAATGAAGAATGAGCGCTTGTTTTTGCCTGTTAACATTTGGATTCTGCTTGTTGAATGTTCAGGTGGGTCCGCTGCATCTCGGCAGCTGGCGACGTCGGCGCGTGCGGCCGCGGTGGCGAAGATCAAGGTTGCGAATCCGGTTGTCGACCTCGACGGCGACGAGATGACGCGCATCATTTGGAAGGGCATCAAAGATGAGGTGTGGTGCCTGTCGTCGTCTTTGTTCGAGTCTGTGCATTCTCACGCGCGTCTCTGCGTCTGTCCGCAGCTGATCTTGCCCTACCTGGACGTGGACATCAAGTACTTCGACTTGGGACTGCCGCATCGGGACGCGACCAACGACGAGGTGACGGTGGAGGCTGCGAAGGCCATCCAGAAGTACAACGTGGGCATCAAGTGCGCCACCATCACTCCCGACGAGCAAAGGCGAGTCGACCGACCGCCTTGCTTGCTTGGGCTAGAAGCAGCAGCAGTTGGTGACGCGCGCCTGCCTCTTCAGAGTGGAGGAGTTCAAGCTGAAGCGCATGTGGCTCAGTCCCAACGGCACGATTCGGAACATCCTCAACGGCACCGTCTTCCGCGAGCCCATCATCTGCAAGTCCATCCCTCGGCTCGTGCCCGGCTGGAAGAAGGCCATCATCATTGGCAGACACGCTTTCGGCGACCAGGTTTTTTGGCGCGCACTTTGCCCACTCACTGGCAACACCATTCGCCAACGTTGCAGTACAAGGCGACAGGATTCGTGACCAAAAAGCCGGGCCGCTTCTCGCTTCTCTTCGAGCCCGCTGACGGCTCGGCGGCCGAGAAGCGAGAGGTCTTCGACTTTCCCACTGACGACGGCGTCTGTCTCGGCATGTACAACACGGGCGAGGTCCAAGCACACCCACTCACTTCCTGTCCGTGTTTACTCTGCAGCCAATCTTTTTGTGATGCTTCCAGAGCATCCGGGGCTTCGCGCACAGCTGCTTCGAGTACGCGCTGCAGAAGCAGTGGCCCCTCTACATGAGCACCAAGAACACCATCCTCAAGGAGTACGACGGACGCTTCAAGGACATCTTTCAGGAAGTCTACGAGAGGTCGGTCCAGACTGGCGCGTCGCGTCCCACTCTTTGGACTGTTTTGGAGACTGAACTGCTTTCTCTAGTGAGTACGAGAGTCGCTTTGAGGAGCTGGGCATCTGGTACGAGCATCGCCTCATCGACGACATGGTCGCTCAGGTGAGCTCGGCCGGCAGGCGTTCACTCAGCTATGCTCGGCGGATTGCACGTTCCCTTGGCTGTTGTAGGTGCTGAAGTCGTCCGGGGGCTTCATCTGGGCGTGCAAGAACTACGACGGCGACGTGCAGTCGGACGTGGTGGCGCAGGGCTACGGTAGTCTGGGTCTGATGACCTCGGTGCTCATCTGCCCCGACGGCCGGACGATCGAGGCGGAGGCGGCGCACGGCACGGTGACGCGCCACTACCGCGAGCACCAGAAGGGCAACCGCACCTCCACCAACCCCGTCGCCTCCATCTTCGCCTGGACCCGCGGACTCGAGCACCGCGGAAAGCTCGACGACAACGCCGCCTTGCAGAGGTACTCCTACACATCCCTCTCCTGAATATATGCCTGTATCCTGTGCCTCGTTTATGCCGAGTGAGCCTGAGCCAAAGGGGGGACCCATATTCGCTTTCCTGTCTTGAGGCACGTATTCGCCAGAGACATTCGGAAGAACGCCGTCTACAATCTAGGGCAGCGACAGCACGAGCAAATCCAGTAACAGAAAAAATTCTCGATAGTGGATCCATCGAGAATGGCCCATTCTCTACCACTACTAGGTCATCCGCTGCCCCCCGGGGGGGGGGGGGTAGATTGAATTCCGAGTGGTGGGGTGCGGTGAAATGCAGTTACAGTATGCCACTCTCTCCCTGGCCCGTCGCGTAATCGATCGGCGCGTGTGTATAGGTTCGCGCACGCGCTGGAGACTGCGTGCGTGGAGACGATCGACGGGGGCGCGATGACGAAGGACCTGGCGGGCTGCATCCACGGCATCAAGAACGTCAAGGAGGGCATGTACCTCTACACGGAGGACTTCCTCGCCGCCGTCAAGGCCACCCTAGACGAGAAACTCAGCCAGCAATGAAGCATGAGACAGACATCAAACTGAGTGCGTGCGTGTGCACCCCTCTGGCGCGGGCCGCTTGTCCATGGCTCGTGTCGTAGGTATATAGGTAGGTAGCAGCTATACATGTAGGTGTGTGTTGTGTAAGGCAAGAAGAACCGTAGGTGAGAAGAGCATAATGCTGGACCGCGGACTAGTGACGCGGTTTGTTCGCGCTGTCCGACACGTCAGTGGCGTGACCCCCTGTTCTTGACGTCTGTTGTGCTTTTGCCACCCCCTAGCTCGTTGTACCACTCCTGAAAATTCGTTGTCTGACGTTGAGAGAAAACGTGTGTTCTGTTGTGTGGTGTGGTGTGTGTGCAAATAGAAACTGTTGGTCAGTTCGACATCGAATGAATGCTGTGTCACTACTTTCGTTCAGTGTAGTTCACGTCCTCTGCTTGTGTCTTTCGCTACAGCGTCACGTAGTGGCGGGATGGAGTTGTGCCGCTTTTACCAGCAAGGCTTCTGCCGTTTCGGTGACTCCTGTCACGGTTAGGGGTCGATTGTCCGCCGTTGCTCATATTTCCTATTTTGAGCGTTGATGCAACTCACCCCCAACACAACCCAAAGCCTAAGCAAAACACTAAGCCTAAGCTTAAACCTAAGCCTAGGTAAAAGCCTAAGCCTAAGCGAAAGCCTAAGCCTAAGCCTAAACCTAAGCCTAAGCTTAAAAAAGAAGTCTGTGCGGTTGCATAGTGCATGCATATTTTACTGAAGGCGGACAAAAGCTCTGTCACGCCTGTCACTACCGACACGACGACGGGCGGCCTGTGAGCCGACCGCCCCGCGGCGGTACGCACGCGGCGCGCATGGGAGCGCCCAGCCCCTCTTCTGGCGCCAGAATTGCCACGTCGCCACCACCGTCGCGTGCTCGCGGTCGGTCCACACGACCGCATATCCCCACCAGGCTTTGGTCAGCACTGCAAGTGGTTTGAGGCTCCGCCGACCAATTCCACTGGGTGTCGCCCGACTACGAGCAGCGTCGCCAGCAGCAGCTGCAGAGGAGCAGTCGCGACGTGCCGCGTCCGCTGCTCGCGACGCAAGCGCGACGCGGACCCGCCGAACCTCTGGACAACCGGCCCTCCCGTCCGACTGTCGACGACGACGTCCTCCAGTACATGTGAGCTCCGACCGCCGCCCACCGGGCGCCAAGCGAGCCGACGATCCTGCGGCCCATTGCAGCGAGTCCATAGTGGACGACGTCCGTCTGTGGCGCAACACCGGCATGTGGCCCTTCTCTTGTTACGGCTTCTCAAAGGACACGCCCTGCATACTCGGTTGGCCTGTAGCTGCGCAGCGTGCGGCGCAGTCCGCGAGCTAATGGCGGGGTCACGACAGGCTTCCCCGACCACAGCATGGAGGAAATGCGTCTCGACGCCTATGTCGCCAGAAGGCAGGGCCAGGGGGCCGTCCAAGTGAGCGAATGCGTAGCTCCACTATTAACAGTTTAGCACAGTTTTAATTTTGCGTAACATCTACAGAACGAAGGGCGAGTGAGTGAACTGTCGTGCCAGTCTCTTGTTTCGCAGGCTGCCGAGGCGTCGGTGAGCCGTCTCCACAAGCGCTACAGCGACCTCTGGCGCCGACTCGAGAACCTGCGCGCCGGCGACCTGGACGCGCTCGTACGCTCCCCATCCAGCCATCGGATTTCGTCCAACGCGTAACGATGTAAGTGCGTTTCTAGACAGAACTGGTCACCGCGCTGCTCAAGGCCCGCTCCGCCGAAGAAGCGCGACGAATCGGTAGGGCCGATGCGGTCGCATAAGATGGTCCTACAGCGCGAGCTTGCAGCCACGCGATCGCTGTCGAAGCCGTCGTTTGCGCTCAAATTCCCCGCCAGCTCCGCAGCGGTTGCCGTCGGGGCACCAACAAGACCTGCTGGGACCTTGGCCGCCTTCTCTTTTGGCAAGGCCGCCGTAGCCGCGGCCGCCAGCGCCGCCACAGACGGAGTGGGCTGGAATAAGCGCGACGTGCAGACAGCCTGTCTGAGGCCAGGCGACCTGGACGGCGGCCTCTACTCGAAACTGGAGGCGCTGACGACCGAGGACCTGCACAGCTTCGAGGCTGGCCGCTTCGAGCTGGGACACGTGCCCACGGATCCGCCTCCTAGGTCCATGTGCTTTTTGTAGTGGAGCGAGTGTAGTGCATGGCAACGTGTGCGTGCCACAAGGTGTCCTATTGACTAGGAAGGAAGGCAGTAGAGGAGAGACGCCGCGCACGCACGCACGCACGCAATCTTTGTACCATGAATATATGAAACGCGAGGAGACAGCGATAGTAGATAGAGTGCGAATAGCAGCAGGACCCAATCCGATTGATGCCTATGGAGACGCGAGTGGGCAACGGGCGGGCGGGGAGCAATTCGTGTCAAGACCGCAAGGCTCTGTACAAGCATAACAAAGTAGTGAGAGTGTGCATCCATGTGTCGACGCTCCCTCTGGAGCGCACCACCTGAGTGGCTGCCAGGTCCTCTTGGGCCTGGCAGCGGACTCGTGTCTAAAGCTCAGATCCTGTGGGCGATATTTCGGCGTCTCCTAATGCTGGGGCTCGGTCGCAGCGCTTTGGCGAGCCGGCGCAAGGCCGGCTAGGGACCGTAGTGCGGCAGCGGCTGCGGCGGCTCTGGCCGCGTAGACGGAGGGCCCGGCGCCGTGGCAGACGAGCGGCTCGCTGCCCAGCGCCAGCGTCACCAGGCAGACGTGCTCTTCAGATGCGCCGCTCTCGCGTCCGCGCTGCTGCAAGGCCGCTTGCCACTGCGCGCAGGCACGCGCAACGGCCGAAGGGCGGACACCTTCGGCAGGTCCGTATAGCCGACGGCCAGCTTCGCGGCAGAGCCCAACTCGTCGAGCCGCTCGGCCGGTCCCAAGGCGTCGTCAGCGGCCTCCGCCGACAACTGGTCGAGAGCGACTGCTGCCAGTAACGACAGCTCCGTCCGGCGCTCGGCGGAGAGAGGCCGCTTCGCGTCGCCCTTGCGTATCTCTGCAACGGCAGGAGCTGAGCCAGAAGCCAACAAATGGGCGAGAAAGGACGCGACTTTTCTTGGCGCGCTGCTGGCCAGGGTTGTAGGCGTTGTTGGCGTGACGACCCCGGCCGTTGGCCGCGAAGCCTCTGCCGCCCGATCCGGCCAGACGGCTCGCCTCCTCGTCGTCGTCGCTAATGGGCCGGACGTCGTTGCGCTCGAGATGGAAGGTGACCTTGCGAGCTTCGGCCGGCGCTGCCGACTCAATACCGCCGGGAGTCGACGGGCCCTCTGCTTCTGCCTCTGCCTCTTGCGCCTGCTCCACGCGTTGTTCCTCCTCAAGCAGCTCGTCATCCTCGTCCTCCTCCTCCTCGCGCAACAGCTCGTCGGGCGAACTCTTGAGAGCGGACTTGCCTTTCAAATTGAGAGAGTACTGTGAAATTGGGACCTAGAATGCGAGTGGGCGAGAGGGACCGACTAACCGGGCTGCTTCATGGGCTTGTTGTAGCCGAGGAGCTGAAGCATCGCCTCGGCGGCGGCGCGCTTGGCCAATTTCTTGCTGGGCCCCACTCCCTGACAGGCTCGTCCCTCCTCCGTCGACACCTGAGAAGGAAGAGGAAAAGGAGGCACAAACAATGAATGTACTACAAGAGCAGGGCAGGGCGGAAGCGCACTTCCATGACGAACTCCTTCTGCTTGGGTGGTCCCTTTTCTAGGAGCAGTCGGAAGGCGGGCTCCGAGAGCTTCTTGGTCTGGAAGACCTGGATGAGGCGACTGATCGGATTGATCTGGTCCCCGTACTCGGGATCCACCTTCATCTCCTGCACACGCACACAAATGCGCTGAAGAAGCAACGCGTTCTAGCCACTTGAGCGAGTGGTCGGCCACCTTGGAGAGGGTGTTGCGCCGCTGCAGCTTGACGTGGCGCCTGCTCCGTCGACGGCCGTCCCACGCGAACGGCGCCAGCGGCACGGCAGCGGCCGCGGCCGCGGCCCCGGCCGATTCGTCTGCGGCGACGCCCAGTTCGGTCAGACGAGCGAGCATGCGCTCGCAGCTGTTGCGCTTCGATTCCTTTTTGCTCGAGCCCACGCCTCAACAACAAGAACAAGGTCGTCGTTCGTCGTCACCTATGTCGCTAGCGCAAATGCCAAATGTGCGCGCGCGTGTGGTGCAGGCAGGTATTGGAGCGTCGATTCACCCTGAGCCACGTAAGGCGGCCTAGTGCCGTCGTCGGACGAGATGGTGAGTCGCGTGCGGTAGCAGCGCTCGTGCGCCGGTCCGTCCTCGCTCAGTACCTGTAAGCGAAAGCCCCATTTTCCTTCTCATCTCAGTGTTGCGTGGTACTCTACACGGCGAGTCGTGGTCGTACCTCGAAGGTGACGTTCATGAGTCGATGTAAGGCCCATTCGTGCACGTAGGAGACGGGCGACTTGAGGCTAGTGGAGCCGCTGGCCGCTGACGACGCCACACTCGTCACTTCCGCCGTACCGTCGGTGGACTCGGAGACCGTGTGACCGCCGCCGCTGTCGACGGAGCCGCTGACGACCGAGTTGACGGGCGTCATGCCTGGAGGAAACAGCAAGGCTGGCACGCGGCCAAGATCCGCGTCGACATTCGAACCACAAGAGGAGCCACGGAGGCGCGTGGCGGGCGCGAACGAGGCCGGCAGCGGGAGTCGGCCCAGCGCCTTGACGGCCGCGTCCTGACGAGCGAGCGCCGGAGTCGAGCCCGCGCCGAGAATGGGCTCGTCCTCGTTGACTCGCAGCAGACACTGGAAGGTCGGCAAGGCGGCGGCGCCGTTGACGACGGTCGCGAATGGAGCGACGACGCCGGCCACACGGGGCAGTTGGTAGACGACCGGCAGCTCTTGGAAGCGAGTGCGCATGCCCAGTCGAGAGGCCCAGGCGTCCAGGACCACCGTGGGCACCATTCCGCCTACGCAGGTCATTGGGGGGGGGGGGTAATTAGTCACGGTGACGGGTTCAAGAAAGTTCCCACCGAAAGGGTTAGGTTGGGGCGGGCTGACGACGAGTGTCGTGGACGACGGGAGCCGCGGCCAGACTGGGGAGGCGGCGGCGGCCCTGCCGAAGAGGGCGGCGCGACGCGACGAGAGGGGCGGCGGGGCGAGCTGGGTCTCGGCCAGCGCCCTCTCGGCCGCGTCCTGCTGCGCCTTCTTGATCGACCGTCCGCTCCCTCTGCGAGCAGATCGCAGTCATCAGTGCAGGGTCGACAACGCGCAGAGACGACGACGGATTGAGTGCGACCGTGAGCAGCGCCGCAGCACCCACCGGTAGCGCTCCTCGTCGCGCAGCGTAAGGCACACGGTGAACGTCTTCTTGTGCGCAGGGCCCTTCTCGTCCACTAGCTCGTACTGGTGGTTCAGCTAAACTCGGCCAACGCCAACTACCGCAGCGTGTGTGTGCGTGCGTGCGTGTTTGTGCGTATTCATGGTGTGTGCGTGTGCGTGTTCGTGTGTGCGAGTGTGTGCGTGTGTGTATATTCATACAGTGTATACAGTGTGTCTACACAGTACAATGTGTGTGTATAGTGTTAGTGTATACATACACTGTATACATTCACACTTCACAGTGTCTACACAGTACACCACGTCCCATGCTCCCCACCTTCAACGCGTCGTCCAGCTACACTGCATAAATGTGAGTATCACTTTAAAGCAGCCGTGCACATCAGACCGCCAACCTTATGATAGCGCGCCAGTTCGGCGAGTCGGCACATGGGCGTCTTAACGCTCTGGCCGGCGGTGGCCGCGTACTTGTACTCCTCTTTGGCCAGCGCCTCCTCGACGGCCGGCGCGAAGCCGCTGCCAGCGCCGTCGTCGACAGCGTCGGTTGTCGACAGGGAGCAGCCGGCCGACAGTCGGCGTTGCAGAGGCGCGACGCTAATCGACGAGCAGCTCGGGCTCGATGGCACCATCGACTGGGGCCCCAGAGTGCGGGCGCATGCGACACAGCCGTCGGTAAGGCTCGGCGGCCGTCTCCAGCCGAGCGTCGGCGGCGGGGCGGGCGGGCCCACTGGGCAGCAGGGCGCGCCCACGGGTCGAAGGCCACGCACGGCTGCGTAGGGGAAGTGGGCAACGTACGGAGCAGCGAAAGGCACACCGTGAGAGGCAAGTGCTGTGGAAGAAGAGGAGCAGGGCGAATCTCATCTTTGGCGAT
>JASAMY010001775.1:0-14169 GCA_030248085.1 Paralinhomoeus sp. GSCO2_6 | reverse complement strand
TTGCTTGCTCTCTCTTGAAGAAAGTGTACTGGGGTCATCCACCTTACAGTAGATGACCTCACAGGAGCCCCAAGGTGACTTGCATAAATTTGTTGCAATCTTGCATGCATGCATGCTACCACAGAAGTATGTACATGCAGCCCAAATGCACACTTTAAAAATACCAGTTAAAAAATTAGTTAATTAAATAATTTAAATAATTCTTGAGAATTCTTTAGCTTTTAAAAATTAAATGAAAAATCATTTCGAATATTTTAATAATTAAAAATTAAATAAACAATTATTTGGAATTTTTTAGTAGTTAAAAATTAAAAAATTAATTCATCATCAATTTTTGGTGACATCGCTAGTTGTTGAATTTACATAAAACAAGGGTGGTTTAGAATAGGCATATCCTCAGGACATTCCCCACAGTTGTAGTCTATCAGATTTTTATTTTTCCACTTTCAATAGAGAACTTTTGGTGAAATGAGTTACCAGTGCGCGACTTTTGCACTGACTTTGAATTTTGCCACCGATGTGATGCAAATTCCAAATACCACTCAAAACGGGTAAGTTCATCGTGTAGCCCATGAAATTTCGCACATAACCTGAAATTTTGTTGCAGATGGCCTGAGAAGAAAGGCGTTTGACTGCGGTGTGCATGCTGTGTGTTGGATCACTGACTTGCAAATTTGGACATCAACTTTGAAAGGTCATAACTTTTTGAAAGCTTATCCGATTTCGATGATTCCTCTTCTAGACAAAATCCCAAAGCGTTCTGCGTCCATGATCCAAATTTCACGAAAATCGGACGCGGAAATAAAAAGTTATTCAAGAAACAAATCGGTTAATTTAAAAAAAAAACACCCTTTATATATATTATTATATTAGACAAATTGATGTTGAACCACTTTGGAGCACTTTGCAAGCAGGAGTTCTGAGTTGCAAGTGGCTAGTATTGTATATGCCGCTGGTGTGATGTAAGCAAGAATTTAAAATTTTTACTGGAAAAACTTGACACAAGAAGAAAATACCATATTGAACGTACATGTACAATTTAGTGGCACGTGAGCAATGTGCAGTAAATGCATGCAATGCAATGCAATGCCATTGTAGATTTCACTCGCGCGCAGTCATTGCATTTTTACTTTGTGTAACAATACTACGAGGCACTATTGCTTCATTGTAAATGTGCAAACACTTCTATTGCTGCAATAGTAGAGTTTGTAGTACAGTAGGCCATGATCACCGCCTTGTACGCTGTCGCCTACTGCATTGCTGCATAGTTGTTGGCTGCTGCTCAGGCTGAAGATAAGTGTTCCCGCGTGAGAAACCTTTGCCTTTGGAAAAGGGCAACTCGCTGCAAACGGCTAATTGCTTTGCGGTACAGCTGGCAGCAGTTCGCCGACAATCGAGACCAGTTCGAGTCGGTGACGTTTGTGGTCGAGTGCGCCATGATCGACGGCGTCTTCTACCGGTCGCGCCGCGCCCTGCCCGCGCAGGCGGCGAGGACGCGCGCCAACGCCCACTGCCGCGCCAACCTGACGTCCCGTGATCGAAGCGGCCAAGCCTCGGCGAGGGCGCCAACGCCGCCGACGCCGACGCTGTCCACCGCAAGGGCGTCGCCGTCGACTGTCTGCGCTGCTCTGCGCCGCTGCGCACAATCCGTGCGTGTCGGCGGCTCTGCAAGCGACTGGACGAGGCGGGCCGGCTGTACGCGTGGTTCAACCGGCTTGCATCCTTTGCTGACGCCGCGGCATCATCCGGCCATCCGGGGCGTGTCATGCAGGGCTGGCTGCGCGACGCCACCACCTGGGAGTGCAGACTCGAGCGGCCGAGCGGGGCCTGGGGCCGGGCGGCGTGGGCCGACGACTGTCTGACGGTGCTCGCGCGCGACCAGGTGCCGGCGGACGTGAGCATCCACGGTCGGGGCCACGTCGGATCCCGTCACTATGAATTGCAACGACATGCGTCTCCACCTCGAGGAGTCGGCAGTTCGGCCGTTCTGCGTCGAGTTGGCCTCCGACCGCGTGCCGGGTCAAGCGGTCGCCTGCTGCTGTCGACGCCGGCCCTGCGCCGACGGCCTCGGCCACCAGTCCTCGGACACGCGACGCTGGCGAATGCCCGTCTGGAGGCCGGACGGTGGCTACGCTTTCCTCGGCAGTCCCCCGACGCGACCCTGCCACCGTCCACGCTCTTAGCAAATCGGTTGACGGTAGCGACAAATTCTAGCCGGACACTTTCGTCGTCGACTCCAACGAGCCATCCAACTGCGCCCGAGACGACCACTACTGAAGCAGAAACTGCAACGACGATTACGGTGATGACAAGCACCGCTACGGAAGCGAGCAAAGCAACTGCACCGGAAACGACTACTGAAGCAGAGTCTACGCCCACAGCTACGACGACCGCGAGCACTCCCAGTCCAACTCCGACTCAAACAGGCGCCGCAAGCGTCTCTCAAGAAACAGTCGGTTCCGCTCTGGCCACCGATTTCAAACCCAACTACAGAGGTGCCGCGCACATCGTCGTCATCGGCAGCAAGCGGAGCGTCCCGATACGGCATTGAGTCGCCGGTGGACGAACCTCTTCGTCCGCGTGGACAAGCGCAAGTGAGAGTTCGGCTACTAGCGGAGTCGAGGCCGCCTCGGCGTGGACGACGATGCATTCGGC
The DNA here is from genome assembly GCA_030248085.1 of Paralinhomoeus sp. GSCO2_6. NCBI lineage: Eukaryota > Metazoa > Nematoda > Chromadorea > Monhysterida > Linhomoeidae > Paralinhomoeus > Paralinhomoeus sp. GSCO2_6. Next base: position 11,514 of record JASAMY010001775.1, on the reverse strand, counting down.
GATGGCGGCGGCGTTGCTGCTGCTGACGCTCGGCTGCGTGCTCGCCCTCTCGCTCGCCGTCCTCCTGCCCGGCTGCTGCGCGCGGCGCCGCGCAGACGACGGACAAAGTCTGGCCGACAGTGACCTCAGCTGACACCACGGAAAGCAGCTGCTGCCATGGAAGTGACGAAGCGATTGCTGTACGCCCGTCGGGTGGTTCTAACAGTGTGCGCAACGCCCCGTCGAGACGAACACATCAACGTGCTCTTGGCGAACGACGCGTACCCATAATACACACATGCGTATGTTAGTTACCGTCCACGCCCGAGTTCCGGCCACGGCCGAGTACTCGGGCGCGACGCGGGGGAACCGTCCACGCCCCAGTACTCGGGCGTGGACGGTTTGAAATTTGAAGTTTGAAACCTATAGACCGATTTGAAAAGTTAGACCCAATGTGGCTAATCTGCTCAAGATGGTATAGTGCCCAATTTGGGCTACAAACAATTGTTGCGTCAGCCACTGCATCTACTTACAAATGAGCCGCGCGCACGTGTATGTATGTGGGTATGTGGGTATGTGGGTATGTGTGTTTCGAGAAAACTCGCGAACCGCTTGACGTACGCTCACGCGCGATGGCTCGAGCGAACGCTCGCGAGCCCGAGATGGTCATGGGCAAGGTCGATTTTTGATATGCAAATTTATACCGTAGTTATGGCGCATTTTTAAAGTTTGCAGCACAAACACTACCAAACGAATTGCACATGGATGAATTGCATATCAAAAGACTCGCCTCGACGTCACGAGTCATTTGCACATGCTCTCGCATAATTATGCAAATGAAAATTATGCAAATTATGCCAATTCACAATTTCGCAATTTCACCCACATGAGTGATGTTGCATGGTCAGTTGACACCTGGCGGAAGCAGGTCACTGGTAAAAGTGCTCAACTAGCCTAGCTGGGCCAGATGCCTCCCTTTTGGGAGTGCGTGAAAGCTCAATCTACTTTTTGAAAAAATACTGTAAGTGTGGAATGTTGTATCTTGTGTAATTGGAAAATGGAAAAGAAACTATGCATTGATAAATTGCATATCAAATCACTCGGCTAGACGTCATGAGCACTGTATGTGTGGCAACGCACGCATGCAAGCACGCACGCACGCGCGCGCGCATTGGCACGCACGCATGCACGCACGATATATATATATATATATATATATATATATATATATATATATATATATATATATATATATATATATATATATATATATATATACATATCTACGGTATATATGGATATATGGATATATATATATACATGCATGCACGCACGCACGCACGCACAGGCTTATGTCGAAACATACGTACACGCACGCACGCACGCACGCACGACGCACGTACACACACGCACGCACGTGCACGCACGGACGCACGCACGCTCGCTCGCACGCACGTACACGCACGCACGCACGCACGCTCGCTTGCACGCACGCACGCACGCACGCACGCACGCACGCACGCACACACGCTCGCACAGAGGAGCACAGATTTTCTGCCAATTTCTGTCAACAGGGTGCACGCCCTCATGATCAACAGAGCAGCAGTGAATTTGGCGCCACCAACTATCAACGGCGTGAACGCCCATCACGATCAACAGAGCAGCAGTGAATTTGGCGCCAGCAACTGTCAACGGGGTGAACGCCCGTCACGATCAACAGAGCAGCAGTGAATTTGGCACTACCAACTGTCAACGGGGTGAACGCCCATCACGATCAACACAGCAGCAGTGAATTTGGCGCCACCAACTGTCAACGGGGTGAACGCCCATCACGATCAACAGAGCAGCAGTGAATTTGGCACTACCAACTGTCAACGGGGTGAACGCCCATCACGATCAACAGAGCAGCAGTGAATTTGGCGCCACCAACTGTCAACGGGGTGAACGCCCATCGCGCACCTGCTTGCACAGCATGATCACGTCAACCATCATATGCAAAATCAGTTGCTTTATTCCTTAACGTACACATGGCGGCCAAAGGCCGCATGCGCCTCTAGTCTATCTACTTACAAATGCGCCTTGCGTACGTGTGGGTATGTGGGTATGTGGGTATGTGTGTATGTATGTTTCGAGTAAACTCGCGAACCGCTTGATGTACGTGCACGCGTGATGGCTCGATCGAATCCTCGCGACCCCGAGATGGTCATGGGCAAGGTCGATTTTTGATATGCAAATTCATACAGTAGTTACGGCGCATTTTCAAATGTTGCAGCACAGATTAACACTACCAAACGAATTGCACATGGATGAATTGCGTATCAAATGACTCGCCTCGACGTCACGAGTCATTTGCACATGCTCCCACATAATTATGCAAATGAAAATTATGCAAATTATGCCAATTCACAATTTCGCAATTTCACCCACATGGGTGATGTTGCGTGGTCAGTTGACACCTTTTGGCAGCAGGTCACTGCTAACAGCAGCAACGCTCAACTACCTGGGCGAAGTGCCTCCCTTGGGGGAGTGGGTGAAAGCCCCAACTGCTTTTTGGAAAGAAATACTGTAAGTGTGGAACATTGTATCTTGCCTAATTGGAAAATGGAAAATAAACTGCGCATTGATGAATTGCATATCAAATGACTCGGCTAGACGTCACGAGCACTGTATGTGTGGCAACGCACGCATGCAAGCACGCACGCACGCGCGCGCGCATTGGCACGCACGCATGCACTCACGATATATATATATATATATATATATATATATATAATATATATATATATATATATATATATATATATATATATATATATATATATATATTATATATATACATACCTACATATATATGGATATATATACATGCATGCACGCACGCACAGGCTTATGTCGAAACACACGTACACGCACGCACGCACGCACGCACGACGCACGTACACGCACGCACGCACGCTCGCACGCACGCACGCACGCACGCACGCACGCACGCACGCACGGTCGCACGTACGCACGCACGCACATACGCTCGCACAGAGGAGCACAGAATTTGGGACAACCGCACGCACGCACGCACGCACGCACGCTCGCACGCACGCATGCACGCACATACGCTGCACAGAGGAGCACAGAATTTAGGCCAATTTCTGTCAGCAGGGTGAACGCCCATCACGATCAACAGAGCAGCAGTGAATTTGGCGCCACCAACTGTCAACGGGGTGAACGCCCATCACGATCAACAGAGCAGCAGCGAATTTGGCGCCACCAACGGTCAACGGGGTGAACGCCCATCACGATCAACAGAGCAGCAGTGAATTTGGCGCCACCAACTGTCAACGGGGTGAACGCCCATCACGATCAACAGAGCAGCAGTGAATTTGGTACCACCAACTGTCAACGGGGTGAACGCCCATCACGATCAACAGAGCAGCAGTGAATTTGGCGCCACCAACTGTCAACGGGGTGAACGCCCATCACGATCAACAGAGCAGCAGTGAATTTGGCGCCACCAACTGTCAACGGGGTGAACGCCCATCACGATCAACAGAGCAGCAGCGAATTTGGCGCCACCAACGGTCAACGGGGTGAACGCCCATCACGATCAACAGAGCAGCAGTGAATTTGGCGCCACCAACTGTCAACGGGGTGAACGCCCATCACGATCAACAGAGCAGCAGTGAATTTGGTACCACCAACTGTCAACGGGGTGAATGCGGGCGTCAGTTAAAAAAGACGCAAGTTAAAAAAGACGCAGGTTAAAAAAGACGCATGTTGAAAAAGACGCGCGTTAAAAAAGACGCGCGTTAAAAAAGACGCAAGGCACAAAACAACGGAGGTTAAAAAAGACGCAGCAATTCTCCAGGCGGCCGCTAAGTGGAATAGGAAGTGGAACGGGAACGGAGCGTGAGGAGTGCAGATGTTTGTCGCTTTACCCTTTTGAGAGTCGAGCTATGTGTGTATCTGCTGGACCAAGCGGTGGTCAATCTCAATTTCTCAGCCGATTGTAAACAACACTGCTTAGCAATCGGATAACATGGAAATCATCGTAAACCTATTGCAGAGTCGGAGGCCCACCTTTCCTGCCCTCTAGCAATTCCTCCCTGTCAGGCCAATTTACTCCCGCAAAGAGTGTGCGGCAAAACTGGCAAACTAACTGTGGTAGGAATTATTCAATTTTTATATTGGCGCGTACAGCGAGCAAGCGTACAGCCAGGAAGCTTCGTCGACTGTGAGGGCGCGGCAAATGTACAGGTACACACACAGTGACGGCTCCAGATGCTGCCAATTGAACGTCGTCTATGCGAAAGGAACCACAATACCCATAAGTGACGTGGAGTCTGCAGTGGAGCAGAGCGTGGCCCTTGCCCGAAGCGAGCTGAGGAGCAGGCGCTGACGCTCGTGAACGCGCCAGCGTGCATGACCTACGGGCTACGGCTACCACGTACCGGCAAGAACCAACCGACCGTCAAAGATGCGTTCTAGACATCTGACCAGTTTCAGGCGGAGCGTTTGAACAAAGGCGGCGAGCGCTTTCCCGCCCAACGCCTTCTGCTGCAGCATCACGGAGTGCTGGAGTATTGTCGTCACTGGTTCAGCAACGTGGCACACAACATTGCTGAACATCGAACATTGCTGCTATGCTGCTGCCGCCGTCTGCGTCTTTCTTAACGCGCGTCTTTTTTAACGCGATAATATCAGGCTGCGTCTTTTTTAACGCGTCTTTTTTAACATGCGTCTTTTTTAACAAGTTTTTCCGCGTCTTTTTTAACGCGCGTCTTTTTTAAGCGTATATATATATATATATATATATATATATATATATATATATATATATATATATATATATATATATATATATATATATATATATATATATATATATATATATATATATATATATATATATATATATATATATATATATATATATATATATATATATATATATCTATATATATACATATATATGGATAGGTATGTATACATATATATGGATACATATATACACGCACGCACGCACGCACACAACGCACGTACACGCACGCACGCACGTACACGCATGTACGCACGCACGCACACACGCTCGCACAGAGGAGCACAGAATTTGGGCCAATTTCTGTCAACGGGGTGCACGCCCTCACGATCAACAGAGCAGCAGTGAATTTGGCGCCACCAATTGCCAACGGGGTGAACGCCCATCACGATCAACAGAGCAGGAGTAAATTTGGCGCCACCAACTGTCAATGGGGTGAACGCCCATCACAATCAACAGAGCAGCAGTGAATTTGGTGCCACCAACTGTCAACGGGGTGAATGCCCATCGCGATCAGCAGAGTAGCAGTGAATTTGGTGCAAGCAAGGATCAACAGAATGAATGCCCATCGTGATCAACAGAGCAGGAGTAAAGTTTGGCGCCACCAACAGTCAACAGGGTGAACGCCCATCGCGCACCTGCTTGCACAGCATGATCATGTCGACCATCATATGCAAAATCAGTTGCTTTATTTCTTAACATACACATGGCGGCCAAAGGCCGCGCGCGCCTCTAGTCTGATGAAAATTTTCTTAATTTTAGGCTTTAGGCTTAGTCCAGGCTTATGCTTAGGCATATGTTTATGCTCAGGCTTAGGCTTCACTTAGGCTTTGCTTAGGCTTAGGCTTCACTTAGGCTTCACATTTTCGGACGCAGTGGACGCGGACGAAACAATTGCGTTTTGCCCCAATTACCTAGTACAATTGAAGGATACCGGTGTGTAATGACTGAATAAAGAGTTACACCAAAAAAGTGGAACTTTTCCTATATTGCAGAAGTGCATTGGTTGCACTGGTTGACTTCCTGTGGCTTTTGCTGCAGCACTTTATTCGTCTTTGACTTACAGACTTACAGACTTACAGACTTACAGATTCGTCATTGTTGCTTTTCAACTGAGCATTCGCAGCATGATTTTATGACACATTGTATTGATGATGAGTCATCACTAAGGACATGAAAATATTGATACTGAACCACTTTGGAGCACTTTGTAAGCAGGAGTCCTGAGTTGAAGCGGCTAGTACTACCAATTTGCATGGGTACATTGTATTTTCGACGTATGAAATCATAAAATATCTCAACGGTGAACGGAGTGTTATTTTTTGAAAAGAGATTGACGCGCTGCCGGAATGCCGACATTTTCTCCGGGTCCAAAAAGGATCGTCGCTCACTCTACCGCTCTATGAGTTCGATGCACTCAGCAGTAGGGCGGGGTTGGGGACATCTCGGCGCCGCCATTTCGGCGCCGGACATTTCAGCGCCACAATTTTGGCGCTGGACACTTCGGCACCAGGGACATTTCGGCGCCGGACGTTTCGGCGCCGACCATATATAACTTCCATTTTGTTGAACGGTTCAACTTGTACTTTTAAGAACTGTAAGACCTTGTTGCCAGTGAGTGACCCATTTTGGCGGCGCGTCCAAGAAGGCGGGCGACACCTCGTCGGCCTCATCAGCAGCCGCGATCGGCTTGGTGCCCTTGTCGGCCACCTGCAAAACCGCGGTGCGGTGAGGGGCACCAGAGCATCCTCTTTCAAGTTCGCGCGAGGACGAGCCCAAACAAGGCATCCTCTTCCAGCTCCTTCGCTGCAGCAGCCTTGGGCGGTTTGGACAGTCCAGTTCACCTTGCGGTGTTCATACGAGAAAACCGACCCCACCCCTGCATGTTCTTGGCGCAGGAGACGGCGTTGGACACGTACGTCTTCGAGGTGGTGGTGCCAGGGCAAGCGCCGCAGTGGCGCGTTGTTGTTGTTGTTTATCAAAGTGGCCCTCTGCCGCATGCTGATGAATTTTCACCGTGGCGATTGGGGGCGAGGTCGAGAGGTTTGAGATCGGCGGTGTTAGCTGCGGTGGCCGCCGACTGGCCAGCCTCCCTCGCCTTCATCTTCTTGCGCTTGCGACTGCCCGGCTTTGCCTACTTGGGCTTGGGCGGCCGAGGTTTGGCTGCCCAAGCTTGCCTGGCTTCGCCTTTATCGGTGTGCGGATCAACGCGTGCCCTCCAATCTACCCAGCGGGCGCCGAAACGTCCGGCGCCGAAATGTCCCTGGCGCCGAGGTGTCCAGCGCCGAAATGGCGGCGCCGAAATGACCGGCGCCGAAATGGCGGCGCCGAGATGTTCGGTTCCCGTAGGGCGTGCGCCTGCGAACGCGCGCAGTGTGCCAACCAATGCGTTTGGAATTCGATCGGACCCACCTGCGATTACAGCGCACCGTATACGACCTGCACTATTGCTGGGAAAAACCCATCTTTACCATATTCAGGATAATTTTCGTATTTCATCTATCGCATTCCTTCTCCACGGGCACGGGCACGCAAAACGACAAACAGACGACGACGACGACGACAAACGAAGTTGTGAATTACTGCAGCATGGTGTCGCACATAAAGATGCGCTCACAGTTCAGAAATAATTCACAGAACCTGTCTGCCTGTCTATGGGCTAAATGTCATGCAGAGCTAAACTTACAAATTGACGCGAATGTCACAAATTCTTCAGCCAACGGCAAGTCAGCGTACGTGTAACGAACTAGCCATCGAGAGACTACGCCCACGGCGTTAAAGTGTGCACCGAATTGTCGAGTCGGTTCGACTTTGTCATTCTATGGATAACTGCTCCGCTTTGATAAGCGCGGACGCCTGACTGCACCCAGTAAGGTGTGCTGCTCTTCGACCTTCCCTATGCTGACACTTTCTGTCTATTCTCAGCACCAGCTCTTAAAGCGCATCACAGCAAACAGACGCAGACTCCATGAAGACTGCCTTCTACGCCCTTGGAGGTTTGCATTGGCATGCATGCCTCGGCCATACCTGTAACTGGGGGGGTGTGGGGGGGGGGGTTGCCACCCCCACTACATATTTTACAACACCCCACACCGCCGCCCCCAGAATTTTCTGAAAAGATTTTTACTATGTCTAAAACGATAAAAGTGAGTAAATGTTGGTGTTTTCGGTGCTTTTCAGTGTTATATGACCATAAAACAGCTAAATATTCCAGCTAGCCAAAGATGCATTCGGGCGTTTGACTCGAAAATTGACCCAAAGCCCGAGCAATTCTTTTTCCACCAATCTGATACGATTTTTCTAAGTTTTTCTACTACAAAAAACCGGAAATTTTGCCAATCCACTACGATTTCAACCCCTTTTTTGTCAAAATTTCTGTAATCGGCCGAGGTGAGGTGGGGGGGGGGGAGGGTACTCCTATATGGTCGCGCCAGTGTTAACTGTCGGCTCCAATCTTTTAGCGCTGGCGCTGAGTTCGTGTTGTCAAGCGATGGTGCTGCAGCAGGGGCTGCTGGCCATTGGTGGAGGACCAGCCAAGCCCTGCTACGCCTCTTGCACAAGGGTCGCGTTCGCAGCGTCAGCTGTCGTCTTTGTGCCAAGGGCGGGCCCGCCTTGCTTCGTGAGCTACAATTACCACCACTGTATCTACAGTTGTAGCTGATAAAGTGTGAGAGAGACAAACAACACAAATGTCAACAACGCAACGACAGCGCATCTCGGCATTGGACAGTTTCAGACGGACGAAGAGCTGTCGAAGAACCCTCCGCTGTGTCTGCTGGCGATGGCGGCCACCGTTGTGTTTTCCACCCTCATTCTGGACGTTGCCGTGTGCGTGCCGACAATGGTATGTGCATGTGCATGTTTGAAATACATGCAGCCGACGACAAACGCCACGCAAAAGTGCACACTGAACTCTGTCCGAATTGTGGCTGGGTTACATTGCATGCAATTGAATAGAAACACGAAGTTGAGTTCCAAAAGTTAGTTGGTTCCAGATGCTCACGGGCTGTATAAACAACGCTGACGTCGACGAGTGGACTGCCTCCTTGATCGACCGCATACTTCACGGGCGCAAGAATAAGCGTTCTCTTCCGAAAACGCCTTGAAATAGGAGCAGACAATTTTTCAGACGTGAATTCATTTCAGAAAATTTTCGAAAATACAGTATACTTGTGGGGCGTTACACGCTTTGCAGTCTGTGTCCTCCTATGTTTACCAAGAGTTCAATGATCCGCAAGAAAGAAGAAAGATCACTTGTCTATTATATATGTAGGTAACTACATTGAACCCCCCCCCCCCAACACTGTCCACTTCGAAAAATGAAAGCTCCCGCTAATGGAGGATACCCACTGCTACCGCTGCGGGGTGCCAGAGGAGGCCCACTGCTAACGGTACAGGGTTGCGCGCAACCGGGGGGGGGGAGGGTGTCTACTACCCGAGGGTCCTGTGGCCGTGCGTACGTGCGCAGTACCTGCGCACGCACGCACGCACGACGTGTAGTCTACGCGCGTGAAACGAAGTAGCCACCAAGAGACAACACCCACGGGGGGCGTCAGCAAACTTTGCACCGAGCTGTCGAGTCGGCTCGACTTTGTCCGCCGATGCACAGCTACTCCCATTTTGATAAGCGTACCTACGCACGGCGCGCAGCAAAACCATAAGAACGTGTGCTGCTGCGCTCGACCTTATATTGACGCTTTCTGCGCAATATTGACGCTTTCTGCATATTCTCTGCACTGCAGCTGCTTGAAAAGCGCGTCCAACCAAGCACGTCGACGCAGGGACGATGAAGGCTGCCTTGTACGCTCTTGGAGGTCTGCGCGCATTGCCTGTAACGCGTTGATTGTGTTAGTAGAAGAACATTGAACAACCAGACGAAAGTGTAAACGTGTGCCATGCATACGTGATATATACCGGCACTTAGAGCGTTCTGCTCCTGCTCTCGCACTTCGTGCTCTTGTCTACGCCATTCGTTGTCATGTTTTGAGTTGCTGCACGGAACTGTGCACTCAACTTTGTTTAGCGCTGGTGCTGAGCTCGTGTTGCCAGGCGATGGTGCAGGAAAAGAGGCTGCTGGTCAGTGGTGGAGGTCCAGTCAGGGATCTGGCCTGCTCCGCTTGCTCCTTGGTCGCGCTCGGCGCGTCTGCTTTCTTCATCTTGCCCTCAGCCCGATCTTGCTTCGTGAGCTACCACCAATCACTACACACGTGTGCCTAGTTGGAGAGACGATCACGAAGCGTGTGACATACAATAGCACCGTGAACGAGCATGGACCTCATCGTCGAAAAATTTTAGACGGGCGACGAGATGAAGAACATTCCGCTGTGTCTAGTAGTAACGGCGGCATTCGCTGGCATCTACCACACTCTTGTTCTACACGTCGCAGTCTGTCTGCCGATAATGGTATTACAGTAGCTATTGTATGTATTTCATATGCTTTCAAGGACGTGCAGCCGGCGATGGTACCATAAATCTCCCAAAGCGCGCTCATTGGAGCGCCCATGGCCATGGTAGAGGATGGGCTGAATCGGGATTTACAGATATAAGCAAAGTTAAACTCGTGAAATACCGTACACTTATATACGGCAGTTGCATTTCAAAAGCTTCTCTGTTAAGCTGGTCACGGGCTGCATTGGCAACGCTGATATCGACGAGTTGTTGGCAGCCTTTATCGATGCCATTCTTCAGCGGCGCAAGAACAAGCCTCCTGTTCCAAAAAAGCCCTGAAATCGAAGAAGCAATTTTACAGATACAATTCAAACTTGCGAAAGTACAGTACACGTGTCTTGCGTTGCGCGCATCACTGCTTGCGTTCTATGACGACCAAGAGTTCAATGATTCGTAAGGAAATCACTTGTCGACTACAGCGTAACTACAGTGTACCGCATGTGTTATGCTCAATATGCGGAATAGCTGAGTATGCAAACTGGACGTCCAGTTTGCAAACTGAGTGGCGCGCAGCCCAGTCAGTAGGCATACTGAGCAATCTAATACCTACGTGATTTATGTCCCTGATTTCCGTTGCATACCATTCCTTCAGCGCTTAGTGCCTGTTCAGTGTGGAGCGGGTTGAGAAAGAGTCGTTGCGTTGTAGCTACCTAATCGTACCGTAAATCCTCCAATACACCCCCTCCAATAGCCCCCCCCCCGGGTACAGCAAGGTTGACATAATAGAGCGCCCCCCCCCTCCAATAGTGCCCCCTGGGGTAAGGGGTATGTTGGGCCATGTGCCATTTATTGGCAAAAATGTAGTGGTAGGTACAGTCATATCGTGTATACACACTACTACTAACCAATAATAGTACGTTTCAGCAACTATTAACGGTAAATCAACCATTAAAAGTAATCAAAATCAAAAATTAAAATTAAAATTAAAATCAAAATTAAAAGTAATCAAAAAGTGATCAAAATCACCGAAAAATCGGCAATTTTGACAGCGAAACTAGCATTACCATTCAAAATTTTAGGTTAAAATAATAGAATAGTGCCCCCTCCTATAGTGCCCCCGGGTAAGGAGAGGTTGATAAAATAGTGCCCGGGGGCACTATTGGAGAATTTACGGTATGTACAGTGTGTGTAGTAAGAACACGCCAACTACTGTGTGTAACCTCTGTACAATGTACATCGTACATACCTACATGCAGGGGCGTAGTACTTACATATGTTGGGTAAGCATGACGTAAGCATAAGGTTGGGTCGTACATGGCACACACAGCACAACG
>JASAMY010000424.1:0-14171 GCA_030248085.1 Paralinhomoeus sp. GSCO2_6 | reverse complement strand
CGTGAAGTTTCCATGTCAAATCAGACAGGGATATATGTAATCGACCACGCTGATCACGAATATCACATCCGTTTTCAAATGCGATACTGTAATCACGAGATACAGCACAATCAATATGTCTATCACATTGTTATAAAAGCACATCGTGTGTCTGCAACGTGATTGTGAGAGTTGTGCTGGATGGATTGAGTTGATTACTTTTGATATAGCTTTGGGTGTTGCTTGTGATAGCTGAAAAATAGCCAAAATTTTAAAAATAGCAAAACATATTTTGAATTTGCGCCACACCATAACCAATGGCTCCCATCATTGGAGCTTTGCAACAATGCAGCACAGAGAGTTGTGCTGGATGGATTGAGCTGAAATTTTGTGTGCAGCATGTCCACATGTTTGCTATCATGGTGCACTGCCCAAATCAAATTTGCATACAGTATCCATTACCATATACCATTGCTGCCATTTCTCATTCCAAGAAGCAGGTGTTGAGTTGAAACTTGCTGTGCAGCATGTCCATGTGATTGCTATTACAGTGCACAATTAAAATATGATTTGCATACAGTATCCACTACAGCATACCATCAGAGACATTCCTCAATCTGCCATTTCTCAATCATGGCAGTAGCTGTTGAGCTGAAACTTGGGGTGCAGCATGTCCAAGTGATTGCTATTATAGTGCACTATTAAAATTTAATTTGCATACAGTATCCACAACAGTATACCATCAGAGACATTCCTCAATCTGCTATTTCTCAATCATGGCAGCATCTGTTGAGCTGAAACTTGGTGTGCAGCATGTTCATGTGATTGCTATTATAGTGCACTATTAAAATTAATTTGCATACAGTATCCACTACAGTATACCATCAGAGACATTCCTCAATCTGCTATTTCTCAATCATGGCAGCAGCTGTTGAGCTGAAACTTGATGTGCTGCATGTCCAAGTGATTGCTATTATAGTGCACCATTAAAATTGAATTTGCATACAGTATCTACTTCTCAATCATGGCAGCAGCTTTTGAGCTGAAACTTGATGTGCTGCATGTCCATGTGATTGCAATTATAGTGCACTATTAAAATTTAATTTAAATACAGTATCCACTGCAGTATACCATAGGAGACATTCCTCAATCTGTCTTTTCTCAATCGTGGCAGCAGCTGTTGAGCTGAAACTTGTGTGCAGCATGTTTATGTGATTGCTATTATAGTGCACAATTTTTGTGTTCAATTTTCATGCAGTAACCACATAAAAATGTAAAATGCAGTAAAAAATTAGGCCACACTGATCACAAATCTCACATCCATTTTCCAGTGCAATACCATAATCACAAGATATGACACATTGAATATGCAAATTGCAAATTGTTTATGTTGCCAGTTGAGGGTGAAAATAGCATGAACATATGTAATCCACCATGCTGATCACAAATCAGCCATTCGTTTTCCAATCTGCTACAGTAATCCAAGGATACAGTGGTATCTTTTTCTACTGCTTCGGACATATGTAATCAACCATGCTGATCATGAATATCACATCCATTTTCCAATGTGGTACCATAATACAAAGACACAGCACATTGAATATGCAGTTTTTGAATGGTTAATGTTGCAAATTGGGGGTGCAAAACAGCATGAGAATATGTAATTGACAATGCTGGTCACAAATCAGCTATTCATTTTCCAATCTGCTACAGTAATCCAAAGATACAGTAGGATCTTCTTCTACAGTAGATTCATTATTTCTGTGTTAGTTTCTGTGTGTTGTTAGTTTCTGTGTGCGATGCAGCACAGAGAGTTGCACTTTCTGACTTATCAGACGTGTTTAGAAAGCAGTTCAGCACAGATCAGTGGTGTAGTGCTTATGGTGTAGTGGTTACTATCTGGAGGTCCTGGGATCAAACCTCTCCCACAGAAAATTGCAACTTTTTTGTTTATTGCTTTTTTTGTTTTGCATGTGTTTGTGTTATGAAGAAAACTTCTTACTTTTTTATTATCTTTTTTTTTGTTTTATCTTACAGGTGTTAATGCAATAAAAACTTGTATTGCCAAAGCACTTTGTCTGTTTGTCTGCAATACAGTCCAGAGGGTTAGTTGCACTGGATGGATTGAGCTGAAATTTTGTGTGTAGCTTGCTTGGAACATTTCACCATTATTTAGGGGCTGAATTTGAGAAAGGTTGCATAATCCTTGAGCATGTGGCACAAATTGCGCATTCCTGTTTTCTTAGTTTTAGGCTTTGCTTAGGCTTAGGCTTAGGCTTTTGCTTAGGCTTCGCTTAGGTTTCACTTAGGCTTCGCTTTGGCTTCGCTTAGGCTAAATCTTTGCTTAGGCTTAGGCTCCTGCTTTTAGGCTCTGGTGACACCCAGGATTGTGACACCCGGTGACACCCAAAAAGGGTCCCCCTTATTGATATGATTGATATGATATGCATTGTGCTGGGTGGATTGGGCAAGTGTAAGCAGCCATGCTGATCAAGAAAATAACCTCATAATTCAAGCAAATAGTAAGCTATTCCCAAAGTAAAACCAATTATTAGGACCTGCCATAATTAGCCCAGTGCAATTACAATGTAGCTGCCTCCTATAGGCCAATTTGAAAAATTAGCCCCAAGGTGGTTAATTAAGGGTTATGGTGTGTCTGCTCAAGATGGTATAGTGCCCAATTTGGGCTACAAACAGTTGTTGCTATCAGCGTCCACTGTGTCCACTGCATCTGATGAACATTTTCATAATTTTAGGCTTTGCTTAGGCTTAGTCCAAGCTTATGCTTAGGCATATGTTTATGCTCAGGCTTAGGCTTCACTTAGGCTTTGCTTAGGCTTAGGCTTCACTTAGGCTTAGGCTTCACATTTTTAGGATGCAGTGGACGCGGTCCCAACAATTGCGTTTTGCCCCAATTAGTACAATTGAAGGATACCGGTATGTAATTCCTGAATAAAGAGTTACACCAAAAAAAGGTGGAACGTTTTTCTGTATTGCAGAAGTGCATTGGTTGTATTGGTTGACTTCCTTTGGCTTTTTGCTGCAGCACTTTACAGATTCGTCATTGCTTTTCAACTGAGCATTCGCAGCACGATTTTATGACACATTGTATTGATGATGAGTCATCACTGAGAACATGAAAATATTGATATTGAACCATTTTGGAGCACTTTGCAAACAGGAGTCCTGAGTTGAAGCAGCTAGTAGATACCTATGAAAAACTATATGTAAAATGCAAATTAAGAAAAGAAACAGAATATCAAATTGTGTGAGAGAACAGGGAATTGAGGGATTACGAAAGTTAGATATATGACACGGACATCACAACACCCAAAATTACGATACCTAAAAAACTTTTTTTTGACATGGTGCAATGTGGGGTAGCTAAATGGGGTTCCAAGCAAGCTACACACAAAATTTCAGCTCAATCCATCCAGTGCAACTAACCCTTGGACTGTATTGCAGACAAACAGACAAAGTGCTTTGGCAATACAAGTTTTTATGATTAACACCTGTAAGATAAAACAAAAAAAAGATAATAAAAAAGTAAGAAGTTTTCTTCATAACACAAACACATGCAAAACAAAAAAGGAATAAACAAAAAAGTTGCAATTTTCTGTGGGAGAGGTTTGATCCCAGGACCTCCAGCATAGTAACCACTACACCATAAGCACTACACCACTGATCTGTGCTGAACTGCTTTCTAAACACGTCTGATAAGTCAGAAAGTGAACTCTCTGTGCTGCATCGCACACAGAAACTAACAACACAAAGAAACTAACACAGAAATAATGAATCTACTGTAGAAGAAGATCCTACTGTATCTTTGGATTACTGTAGCAGATTGGAAAATGAATAGCTGATTTGTGACCAGATTGTCAATTACATATTCTCATGCTGTTTTGCACCCCCAATTTGCAACATTAACCATTCAAAAACTGCATATTCAATGTGCTGTGTCTTTGTATTATGGTACCACATTGGAAAATGGATGTGATATTCATGATCAGCATGGTTGATTACATATGTCCGAAGCAGTAGAAAAAGATACCACTGTATCCTTGGATTACTGTAGCAGATTGGAAAACGAATGGCTGATTTGTGATCAGCATGGTGGATTACATATGTTCATGCTATTTTCACCCTCAACTGGCAACATAAACAATTTGCAATTTGCATATTCAATGTGTCATATCTTGTGATTATGGTATTGCACTGGAAAATGGATGTGAGATTTGTGATCAGTATGGCCTAATTTTTTACTGCATTTTACATTTTTATGTGGTTACTGCATGAAAATTGAACACAAAAATTGTGCACTATAATAGCAATCACATAAACATGCTGCACACAAGTTTCAGCTCAACAGCTGCTGCCACGATTGAGAAAAGACGATTGAGGAATGTCTCCTATGGTATACTGCAGTGGATACTGTATTTAAATTAAATTTTAATAGTGCACTATAATTGCAATCACATGGACATGCAGCACATCAAGTTTCAGCTCAAAAGCTGCTGCCATGATTGAGAAGTAGATACTGTATGCAAATTCAATTTTAATGGTGCACTATAATAGCAATCACTTGGACATGCAGCACATCAAGTTTCAGCTCAACAGCTGCTGCCATGATTGAGAAATAGCAGATTGAGGAATGTCTCTGATGGTATACTGTAGTGGATACTGTATGCAAATTAATTTTAATAGTGCACTATAATAGCAATCACATGAACATGCTGCACACCAAGTTTCAGCTCAACAGATGCTGCCATGATTGAGAAATAGCAGATTGAGGAATGTCTCTGATGGTATACTGTTGTGGATACTGTATGCAAATTAAATTTTAATAGTGCACTATAATAGCAATCACTTGGACATGCTGCACCCCAAGTTTCAGCTCAACAGCTACTGCCATGATTGAGAAATGGCAGATTGAGGAATGTCTCTGATGGTATGCTGTAGTGGATACTGTATGCAAATCATATTTTAATTGTGCACTGTAATAGCAATCACATGGACATGCTGCACAGCAAGTTTCAACTCAACACCTGCTTCTTGGAATGAGAAATGGCAGCAATGGTATATGGTAATGGATACTGTATGCAAATTTGATTTGGGCAGTGCACCATGATAGCAAACATGTGGACATGCTGCACACAAAATTTCAGCTCAATCCATCCAGCACAACTCTCTGTGCTGCATTGTTGCAAAGCTCCAATGATGGGAGCCATTGGTTATGGTGTGGCGCAAATTCAAAATATGTTTTGCTATTTTTAAAATTTTGGCTATTTTTCAGCTATCACAAGCAACACCCAAAGCTATATCAAAAGTAATCAACTCAATCCATCCAGCACAACTCTCACAATCACGTTGCAGACACACGATGTGCTTTTATAACAATGTGATAGACATATTGATTGTGCTGTATCTCGTGATTACAGTATCGCATTTGAAAACGGATGTGATATTCGTGATCAGCGTGGTCGATTACATATATCCCTGTCTGATTTGACATGGAAACTTCACGTTTAATGTGATCAATACTGGTTACTGTATGGCGCAAATTCAAAATAATTTTTGATTTGGCTATTTTTCAGCTATCACAGGCAACACCCGATGCTGTAGCAAAAACAATCAACTCAATCCAAGCAGCACAACGCTTGGGGTCGCGTTGCACACAGACAGACATTGTGCTTTAGTAATATAGATAAGATAGAGGAAGGGGAGGCGCGTAGTAGGCGTGCCGTGATTTGATACAGTGCGCCCCTTTTTTTTTGCTGTGTGGAAAAAATGAAAAAAAAAAAAAGACAGCAAAAATATGTTGGGGGGGGACAAATGTTGCTGGTAGATTTGAGAAGAAGGAAGGAAATTGCGCGATAAAAATAATAAAAGGGTGTAACTTCCCCCCACGAAAGATTTTTATTTGTAAAATATATAGAAAGAGAAAAAGGGGTGAATAGAAGGGCCAAAAAATAATAAACGCTCAGTACGTTTTTTTTCTTTCTTCTTTTTCTCGTAGGTTGTCTGCGCGTTTGATTGTGTGCGTTTCTTTTTCTTTGGCGTTTGAATTGACGCTGCTTAGGGGTAGATACCTTGTGGAAATTTGCCAATAGATATGCGCTAGAAATAGTCATAGATGCTGCTTGCCCGAACGATTTACTTGAAATATATGAACGCGCTGTATGCATATACTCTTCGCGGATTTTAAAAGGTGGTTTGAATTTTTTTTGCGGTTTTGAAAGTATGTCTAATCGTCGGCACGGAAGGTATCAGGCAAGTGTGTGGACAAGACCTGATGTTCAGCGCCTGATCTCTGACTACAAGTTTTGACTACAAGACTACAAGACTACAAGATCTGTTTTTTCGCTTCGAAAATTGGCTGCCGAAATCTTGGTTTTGCTGCACGATTATTCTGGGTTTTTTGTGCTGTTTGTTGTACCGGTGCGTGTGATTTTCAGAGCCTGTCAGACCAACGCGTCAGTGTTGTGTCAGTTCTTCGTCACATAAAGGACGACAGCATCGGCACTCGTCCTCTCGGACGGCCCAAGAACGTCGTCAAGAAGCCGCGTTTGTCTCAGCTAAGGAATTCGTCGTCAGCGACAGGTCAAACCGCCGTCGGTTGACGTCTCGGGCCGGAGTACAACAGACCCGTGTTTCGGGGACTATCGGCTCGAGAGCAGCAGAGCTGACGGTAGTGATGGAGGTTTTCTTGGCCATGACTCCTGTCGCTTGCTGGCTGCCAAATTGGACGCTGTGTCTGGGGAACTTCGTGGTTTGCGGCGAGTCGTCAGTGACGAACTTTCCAAGTCTGGCACAATGCTGGCCAAGAACTTGAAGGGTCGCGTTCTCATAGTTGCCGACGGTGACAGGTTCCGTCTGTTCACGAGATATGGCCGATTGTCAGCAACTGGCGACGCATACTACCGCTGTCGGGTGTGCGACCACTACAACGTTACGTGTCCTGAAGACACTGGCGCTGGTGTCTCCTCGAGAACTTCCACCCCGACATTGATTTTGAGGAGCAGCGGCAGAATTGTTAGCGGGAAGAAGGGGATGGTGAACCGTCACCATTCCAAATGCCCTCTTCTCAGTCGACAGCAGGTGGAGGCGACCAAGATCGACCGGAAGTACAGACGGACCATCGTTGCTAATTTTTTGTTTTGCAGTTTTGCAGCTGCACTCCTTCTCGCCGCCAGATTTTGATTGGCAACAGCGCATGTGTCGCTCTTTCCAAATTCCGCTGGTCGAATCATCCTCAGACAGATCTATTGCCGACACCATCTTCAGCAGCAAAAAGCCGCCTATCTGTCGTAAAACGGGCGGCGGTGGCGACTGCTTCTTTCGCTCTGACTGCTTTTTTCTATCTGGCAGCGAGCAATATCATGCGATAGTCCGTCGCGAGCTGTGCCAGTTTATTCTGCAGAACTGGCCGGCCCTGCGCGACTACGCGGACAAGTTTTCCTCCGCAGAAGACTACTTGAAAAATCGCTGGGACGCCGTGGTCGTAAACGGCAAGAGCGTCCGTGTTCAACGTGGCGATCTCCGTAAAGTTGGCTCCTGGGCGATTGAGTTTGAGTGCTGGGCCGTCGCCAACTGGCTCGACGTCAACATCTTTGTCTACAGCGCTGACGGAGGTGACAACGGCTGGGCTGTCTACGTCCCAGGCGGCTACGGGAAGTGTGATGCGCCGCCGGACGAGCTGAGATCTCGTCCATCCATCTATCTGCGCAACTCTGGCGGGCATTTTGAAGTTGTGACATCTGTTTAACTTCTTTGCTCGATTTGATTGAACTTATGATCTGATCAATTTTTTCCGACATTTATTTGATCTCACACTGTTTGTGCAATCGTTAGTGATTTTCTGTCATTCTGGTGTCAATTCGTATTGAGTAGGTTTGTGTTGGATTGCTCATCGTCAGAGGTCAGAGGATCAGGCTCATGTTCGAGGAGCACCACTCTGATGTCAGAGACAGTAGTTAGTTCGGGTTGAGCAGACCTTTTTGAGGTAGGGAGGGAAAACAGTGGGTTTTTATTCCAGCGTTCAGAACAAGGAAATTCGTTCATCACACAACCGTTTCATTATTCTTTGGCGTAAATAATAAAAATAATGAAACAGCTGTGTACAGTACACGTATGACTACACACCATCTGCACTACCTAAACAGAACGATGCAGTGTAATATCTTGTAAATTTGTGTAACGTATTTTTATAGCGTTTGCCTGCAGAAACATACGTATGTATGTATAGGGCGTTTTTTTTTGTTTGAACTTATTTTGTTTTCGAATAAGTTTTGGTCGAATAACTTGCTAGAAAAGTCCAATTGCGCTGAAATCTAGAGGGATTGTAGCACATTGTCTAGACTTTTGTTTCACAAAGTTTTGGCCTGATCGGTTAAAAGACGCGAAAAGAGCTCGATTTTGCACATTTGTGTACCGTTCTGCTTAACCGCTCTGTAAGCGACGTTGCCCAAGGATCGTTGCGAGGAGCGCAGAGTAGGTCTTGGCAACGAATTGTTTGCTAAGTAAATAATGCACATTTGCTCAGTAAATTTGGCTGCATTGCTAAGTAAACCGGCTAAACGCTAAGTAAATCGGCTAAATGCAAAATAAATCGGCTAAACGCTAAGTAAAACGGCTAAACGCTAATTAAATCGGTTAAACGGTAAGTATCGAATGCATGTGAAACTTTTGGATGTACACACCACATCAAACCCGTGCACTTGGTCAGCACCACAATCGATCGTGATCGTGTTGCTCCCTTGCGGCCCACTTCTCTTCTAGCAGCGCGGCCAATGAGCCTTCGCGTGCGTGTGGCCCATCGAAAATTGGAAAAAATCCCTCCTCGGGCGTCACTTTCTCTGAAGACGGACGCCCCATACCTGTAACTGGGTCTGGAAGAGTGGGGGGAGTAAATGGCCAAATTCTGGGGTGTCTGGAGCAAAAAGTGGGGGGGGGGGGGGGTAGCCGATCATTTTTTGAGTTATACTGGTACTTTTTGGTCAAAAATGTGTATAAATAGGGTCTAAACAGTGTTATTTGGCTGTTTTATGGTCATATAACACTGAAAAGCATAGAAATACACCGACATTTACTCACTTTTATCGTTTTACACTGAGTGAAAATCCCTTTTGAAAATTCTGGGGGGGGGGTTGGGGGGGGGAGTTGGGTGGGTGTTGAAAAAATAGGGCGGGGCCCCCCAATCCCCCCCCCCAGTTACAGGTATGGACTGAGTGTTTGAGTCGTCCGCTTTGAGCAGCACCAAGATGCTGCGGCAGCCGAAGACGTGCTACGGCAGGTGTTCAAGCGCCTTGAGAAGCACTGGCTCGCGAAGTCGACCACGCCTGCCGAGCTGGTCCCCTACTGGCACGTTCGCGACGAGCTGCACGTCCAGAATCGCCTGCTCATGCGCGGAGAACGACTCGTCGTGTCGTCAACGCACCACCGACAACGCACCCGGGAATGGTGAGAATGAAGCGAAAGCTGCGCGAGACTTACTGGTGGCCAGGTCTCGACACGGGAGTGGAAGCGTTCGTCCGACACTGCCACCCGTGCCAACGCGACGAGCAGTCAGCCAGCCCTCCAGCAGTGCCGCAGACGCGCCGAGAAGCAGCCAAGGAGCCAGAAAAAAAATCGACATCTGCGGACCCTTCTACAACGGCCAGACGACCGTGGTGGTCCTGATGGACTACCACAGTCAACTTCCTGAGCTGCTGTCCACGACCAACACGACGTCTGGCAGGATCAACGACTGGCTCAAGGACGTCTTCGCGCGCACAGACCCGCCCAACACGCTGACCTCCGACAACGGACCCCAGTTCGTCAGCGACGTCAGCAACGAGTTCAAGGAGTTCCTTGCCGACAACGACATCCACCGCTTGCGCACAGCTGTCTACAACTAGAGTTGGGAAAAATACGTTTTGACTTTGGACTAGCGTATTCTTTTTTTGAAAAAATACGGTATTTTTTTTTAAAAAATACGTATCTTTTGTATTTTTTTAGAGTACGTATGTACAGGTACCGTACATCATAGTAAGCCATCAGCGAAGTGTCAAAAGCTTAGAAATCGGTACATAAAGTAGGTCGAACGCTGTAAAACTGTGCAAGCACGCAAGTAGACGAGTAGGAGTGTTTGTGCGTGCGTGTGTGTGGGTGTGAGGTGAGTGTGTGGGTGAGTGGTGCGTAAGCGGAGTAATGACCGACCAAGAGATTTGTTTGGCATTAACAAAGTGAGAAATGGTGGCACGCATCCAAGAACGCGAAGCAGGTCGACGCGACACTAAGAACGCGACGAGCTAACAATAGCAACAGCTAGCAGAACCAATTGTTGGGTTCGCGTCCGCTGCGTCCAAAACATAACGTAAGCAAAAGCTAAGCATCGTAAGAATAATGTGATGTCAAACAAATCGTCTTGTGGTAAGTCTACCCACTACACAACTCTCATATATGCTGTTCAATGTAAGGTACATTGATTAACAACAAATGTTTTATTATCTATTGTAGCCTTCCTTGTAAGTTGATTCAACAAAATACAGGCTTACAACTCAAAATTACGACTACTACCTTACGATTACGACTACGACTGTATTTTTTAAAAATAAGATACAGGCGGCGGCGTATTTTTTCAAAAAAAAATATTTTGAAAAAATTTTTTTTTTGAAAATTTTTTTGGCGTATTTTTTTTTGAAAAAATACGTTTGAAAAAATTCGCGCCCAACGCTATCTACAACCCGTCTGAGAACGCAATGGTAGAAGCCTTCAACAAGTATAGGGTGTTTTCTTTAATTATTATATTTCTTTTTTGAATAACTTTCGTTTCCTTTTTCGGATTGTTATGAAATTTGGAATGGGTCCATTCCCTTCCCCCCTGGATTCGGTCCGCCAGTGGCTGCAAGCACTGTACACTTACAAAGGTGGCGTCGACTGTTGCTCAAACTTTGTCAACCGCGGCGGATGGTCAAGCACGACGCGTTTCGCGCACTACACACTCAAGCCAGCACTGCCCCTTCATGTTGCGCTTGTCTAACTCTTGTTGGAGACGACGACTGCGTTTGGTTCGAACGACGCGCGAATCTGTCTTGCAAGCTGTAATGGGAACTCGGTTGGCTTCTGTTTTGGCGGAAAAGAAAAATGGTTTTCGTCTTGGCTTCCGCGGTCCTCTATAGAAAATCTGCGTTTTTTTTTTCTTTGCGGTCTACGGTCGCTGGCCGTAGCCGCCAAAGACCCAAGGTGCTGTGTTTTTTTTCCCTTCCTGTCCGACATAATTGGAAGAGACCGCCAAGAGATTGGGTGCTCGCATGAGATCTCGCACCAGCGCTCCCTTCCCCTCTGACGTGTTTCCTTTGAAACGAGAACCCGTCAGCGCTTGCCACAGCACTTCTTACAATACGTCTGCAGTCAAGTAATGGAAAAAAATACTCTGGTGATCACTGCGTCGCTTTCTAGCGTAATTTTTCAATGGTTCCCCCCCCCGTGTGTGTGTGTGTGTGTGTGTGTGTGTGTGTGTGTGTGTGTGCGCGCGTGTGTGTGTGTGTTTGCGCGCTCGCGCGCGCGCGTGTGTGTGTGTGTGTGTGTGTGTGTGTGTGTGTGTGTGTGTGTGTGTGTGTGTGTGTGTGTGTGTGTGTGTCTCCTTTTTCTTAAAGGAAAACTGTGTGTCCTTTTTCTTAAAGGAAAACCTTTGCGCCAACAGAGCTCTCCCACACATCGACTGTCCAGTTTATTAGAAACCCTGCTATTTAGCGCCCTCCCCATATGTATATGTAGATACCATAAATCCTCCAATAGTGCCTCCAAGGCACTATTATTTTAACCTCTCTTTACCCGAGGACACTATTAGAGGGGGGCACTATTGTAGGGAGTCCTATGCTTTCAACCTAAACATTTTGAATGGCAATGCGAGTTTTGTTGTCAAAATTGCCGATTGTCCGGTGCTTGTGATCACTTTTTCCCCATTTAATGGTTGATTCACCACTAATAGTTGCTAGAACGTACTATTATTGGTTAGTAGTCGTGTGTATACACAATATACATGTACCTACCATTTTTACCCATAAAAGGCACACGGCATTACAAATCCCTTACCCCCGGGGGCACTATTGGAGGGGGCACTTGTTGGGGGGGGGGATAATTGGAGGATTTACAGTATACACCGTCGATGTACTACAGCTCGAATAAAACAATTACCCCCCAGGTGTCTAATTATGGGGTTTACGGTATGTATGTTGTATTGAAAAGTTGACGAAAAATTGGCGAATGGCGCAGTGGGAATTGAACCCACGTCTCTGGATTACCGGTCCAGTGTGCTAACCACTACACCACACGCGCACGCCAACTCCTCGTCAAATTTGAAATGAGAAGGCAAAGACAACGAAAGGGCGAGCCTTAGGCCGCAGCACCAAAGTCTGCATGCATATGTATGCAAGTGCGATTACAAATTCAAAATCTGTCTATCATGCGGTGCAGAGTTATACAGTTTTTTTTTAATTGGCAGCTGCTACTGCTCAGTTCCGATTAGGCCTCCCCCCCCCCCACCACAACAGCGCCTTGTCGAATGGTCCTAGCCTTTCGTCCGCTCGTTGCTGCAGCAGTCAGCCGGCTTATTAGAGCAGTACGGTTGGTGTACTAGCATCTGTGCAATCGGTCGCGCGCGCGGCGCGGCGCAGCGCCGCTTTTGGCGATGCTGCAAAGGCGCTCGCCGCCCCTGGGCGCCGTTGTTGTCGGCCCCGTGCAAGAGGCATCGGAGTGCATATGTATGTAGGCACCTATGTTTGGTGTGCCTGTGGGACGGCGAGGTGCGGCACCCTGGCGCCCCGTCTCGCTCTCACAGCCCTCGGGAGAACGAGGAGCACTGGTCGCTGGGAAAATGGAAACCCGCGAAGTCGTCTGAAAATGTCGGACGCGCTATCGGTCTTGCACGAGGCGCCCGGGCAGGCCTCCACCGTTGATACTGCCTCGGTTTCGCTCTCATCGGAGAGTCAAGTCGTGGGCGGGACTTCCCCGTCCGAAGTTTTGGGCGAAAGCCTAGAAAATCTCGCCCTGAAAAAGGGTCCCAGTGCCGCCTCCGGCGGCGGCGACACGCGCTCTAGCGTCGCCAGCAGCTCGGCTCGCGGCCCCGGCGCGCGAGGCAAGCGCAGCGGCCGCAAGTTTCGCGGTCGGGGCGGCAGCTCCGCAGCCGTAGGCGCGGAGGCCGCCCCGTCCGTCTCAGTCTCGGACGCCGGCTCTGTCGGCGTCTCCAGCGCAGCGCCCCCTGGCGGCGGCGTCCAAAAGCGGGCCCGGCCGGCCGGTGACGTATATACATGTGTCGGCTGTATACATGTGTCGGCCGACACATCTATATAGACAACGGATTTAGATACGTGTACGTATATACATGTGTCGGTTCTATATACATGTGTAGGTTGCCAGTTCTAAACTTCCTGCGGTCCACAAGGACAGAATAGCCACAGATTGTAATCTAACTGACTGCGTCAAAAAGGGCCACAAGAGTAATCTACACTGGTTTGCCAGCCTCTCCCCCTTCCCCTTCGTTTACACGGTCGCTTCGTAGCAGCTGACTTACACAAGACTACGTACATAGGTAGCTAGCTAGCGTAGCTACACAAGTTGCACCTACTGAGCGACGCAAGATCTGTGACGCAGAAACTGTGTGTATGCTTGTGGTCAGGTGAGGTGAACGTGGAACGGAAGGCAGCCGAGCCGCAGGTTGTTAGGTTTTCTTGCTCGGCTCGAACCCATTTCAGTCATGCAGTTGCATTTGAGCGCGACGGAACAGAGACACTCAACAGAGACAGACGACGCGCCCACCGCGCAGCTGAGCAATAGAGTGCAGAAGTATTACACTTACAGGCACATCTGTAAATTGACATTAATTAGACAAGGTCTTTTTATTGTTCATCATTAATTAATTAATTAGGCAGTAGCATTAATTAGATAATGTCACCCCCAACTATAAATGTTATACTTGAACATAGCAGTGGCAGCCACTTTGAGCCCATGATTTGCTGTTGACCGTCTGTTTATTGTACCGGTTGCTTGGCGTTATCTGACGCCAGTTTCAGCATAATTAATGATAGGAGAATTTGACACGCACTGCAGATGTATGCTAGACCGACACATTTG
This sequence comes from Paralinhomoeus sp. GSCO2_6, assembly GCA_030248085.1. Taxonomy (NCBI): domain Eukaryota; kingdom Metazoa; phylum Nematoda; class Chromadorea; order Monhysterida; family Linhomoeidae; genus Paralinhomoeus; species Paralinhomoeus sp. GSCO2_6. The sequence continues at coordinate 80 of JASAMY010000424.1, read as the reverse complement.
GATACGTATACGTATATACGTCAGTTGTCTATATATGAATGTGTCGGCCGACACATGTATATAACCGACACATGTATATA
>JASAMY010003027.1:0-14173 GCA_030248085.1 Paralinhomoeus sp. GSCO2_6 | reverse complement strand
CCGCACACGCTTCAATGTTATTGTTTGTTCCATTGAAAAATGCACGGTTGTTGCGTTGCAAAATGCTACGCCAACTCGCTTTTTTTCAGAAAGTCCAAAAGTCCGCATTGCAATTGCGGATTGCAATTGTAATTGCAACTGGGGGGCGAGGAAATCGGGGCATGCCCGTCCACGTCCGTGCGTAGGTGCATAGGAATGCACTAATGCGTCCTAAAGGCATCCACACTGCCCCCTCCCCGCCCTAATATGGGTCCAAAGGCGCCCACACTGACTTATGGCACCATGGCTCTGTGTAGCGTGGTAGCGAAGGAGAGTGGATGGCTGGCTGGACCGACGCGGGTACTGGCGAACGCACTAGCATAGCACTAGCCTCGGAAAATAACGCGGCAGAAATTTTCAAAATTGACCCAGAAATTTTTGCTCCCGGACCCAGAAATGTCCTCACAGATTGGGACACATCCTAGTCCTATCCTTAACGATGCGTTTGTCAAGATTTGACCCAGAAATTTTGCTCCCAGACACAGAATGTTCCTCCCAGATTGAGCCCTATCCTTAAGCATGTGTTTTCCCAGAAATTTTGCTCGAGGACCCAGAAATATTGAATGTTTTTAATTTTTTTTAGTGTAGCTTTTTATAGAAATAATCTAAAAAAGGTGCATCTCAACATTGGTCAAAAAATTTGGGCCCGATCCGTCAAGCCATAAAGGAGAACCGGTCAGGAACGGACGGACGAACGGATGGACGGACGGACCATTACGAATTTTTCCGTTTTTATATGAACTAATGTTTATATTTTTATATGAGAAAACAACAGCTACTAGACAGAAGTGAGACGGAATATAAAATGATAAACTTCGATAGAATTTAATTATTGTTAGTGTCACTGCGTGGACTCTACAGGAAGAACCTACAAGAACGACATTCCTAAGTGACACATATATATTGTACGTGATAGCGTACAGGGGGTTAAGACTGTGTTCGGTCTTAGTGGTGTTTCTTAACGAAAAGCGTTACACCAGAGCTCCAGTCGCCGGTCGGCCTTCCACGCGAGGCAACATTTGGAGCGTCAGGCAGGATTCGAACCTGCGACCTTCTGCCTGCCTTCGAATCCTGCCTGACGCTCCAAATGTTGCCTCGCGTGGAAGGCCGACCGGCGACTGGAGCTCTGGTGTAACGCTTTTCGTTACGTAATACACTACTAAGACCGAACTCAGACTGAACCCCCCGTACGCTATCACGTACAATATATATGTGTCACTTAGGAATGTCGTTCTTGTAGGTTCTTCCTGTAGAGTCCACGCAGTGACACTAACATTATAAAAAAAATGTAATATTCCTACGCCTCTAGTGAAACATGTTTAATGAACCAAAAGCTTGTTGCAACCGGGTTTTGATTTTAACTCGTTATTTCCATATTTTTTGTGAAAAGGAAGCAGCGCTAGCTTGTACTAGAACCCGGTCTGCTCGACCTGCGGAATCGACTTGCACGTGACGCTTGACCACGAACTCATCAAGTTGGAGAATCTCAAAGGAGCGACTGAGCACATCGTCAGGGAACGCGACCATTTGCTCGGATTCTTCGAAGCGACATGGAACGCGCTGTCTGACCGCACTCTCGACGCTGGCTTTCGGTCCTGCGCCATCGACTGGGAAGTGGAGCTGAAAGCGCCACTTGCGAGAATTCCTGTATTTATGCGGGCAAAGTTTTAACCCGATAGGTTGCATCAAAGACCAACCCCACGGCGGCCGAAATTTCTAATGTTCCAAGCCCCAGAACCCACACTCCCCAGTGCCTATGTATAAGCGCTCGGCCTGATCCTCAGGTTCAATTCCCAGAACTTCAGACAAGCATTCGAGAAACTTCTCTGCGCCCAAACAAAACAACAACAACAACAAAAAGCGTTTCTGCCCGGCTGCAACGGTCGGCAACGTAATCTCTTCGCCTTCCTTCACTGGACCACATTCTTTCAGCAGCTAAAGGACATGACCGCAGCGATGGTCAACTCGGTGATGATGGAAGCGAACGAGTCCAAGTTTTACAACGATGAGTGCCTCGCTCGGGCCTCTTGGAAGGCAAACGTCGTCAAAGATGGATGCGAGGATCTCATTAATGTCTCAATCGCTCGGCAGAGGCAACTCTCCGAAGCCTGCAAGGTAATCAATCTTTTGGAATATTGCTATATGCACTGCACACTACAGAGACTGCTGCTGACAAGGTTTTGCAACGTATCGGTCCATTTCCAAGTCTTTCCAAGTCTGGAAGTCAGTACAGTTCAGTAAGTGTACAAGAAAAGTGGCAGGTTGTTTGTGCTTTCAGGCGTGGATGGCGCAACTTCGTCAGGGTCTCGAGATTGCGATAAGCAGCGTTGACAGATGCGACCGTCAGAAAGATTCGGCCGACAAGACAGAGGATGTCACCACAGCTGCTGCGACCTTGAACAAGACATCGTCACTTCAATGTCCTGCCGCATCACACAAGCCGCTCGTTGGCGCAGATGCTGCGATGGGTTTAAAGTTTTTTTTTCAGTAACTCGCATGCTCTGCTACCCACCCATCATACGCAGTCGACTGCAGCATCGCAGAGAACGTCCCCTCAACGCGCGTGCTCCAACTGTGGCAGCCGAAATAAAAACGCCGCATTTTACTTCTGCACCGAACAGAGCTGCCAAGTCAACGCGGCGACCTATGAAGTGCATTTGCTCGCAACCCATCGAAATCTTTGCGAACCACGCGCGCCAGTCCGATTTTCAGAGTCCGCTGTGCTCGACGTGCTGCATCGACTTGCACGCAACAAAAAGCCATGGCATCGTTAAGTTTGAGAGACTCAAGACTGCGACTGACCACGTCGTCAAGGCGCGCGAGCAACTCGTAAAGTCCATTCGATTAAAAGTGGAGGACGAGCTGAGTTCCGGCTACGCCTCTCTCTGCCAAAGCGTCCGCGAGTGGGCCGTCGAGCTGAGCGTGCGCCCCCTCAATTCTCGTGCACCGTAAATCATGCAGCAGGCAGGGGCCCCTCTTTGGACTTCCTTTACAACTGTGCCCAAAGGTTACGGTGAGGTTTGAAACAAGAACAGGTCCAAAGGGTTCTGTGTGCGGTGAGATTGAAATGGTCCACCACACATGAAGGTGGTATTGTAGGTAGGTAAGGAAATGGCTCCACAATGGATTCAGTGGCGGACGTGCTCGTGTGTGGAGCACTGAAAAAAGGGAGAATTGCTTTGCAGCAGCTCAAGGATATGGTCACTGCTATGGTCAACTCGGAGCTGGAAGCGGACGCTTCCCAGTTCTACAAGGACGACTTCCTCGCCCTCGTATCCTGGAAAACCGCCTTCCTGGGCGAACACTGCCAGAAGCTCATTAGTGCTGCCGTCGACCAGCACGAGCAACTCCGGAGAAACTATACTAGAGACGTGACGGTAATTTTTTTTAGCAGTCTTGTATGAATAACTATTGCGAAAGTAGAAACAAAAATGAGGCTACGACTTGAGTGAGCTGATCGGAATTTCAAATTTGACTTCGCCTACAAATGCACGTTACACAAAGGTTAGGTTGTAGATTCTTCAAGCAGGAGAGATTTTGCTATTTTGTGTCTATTTTTAACCGCCCCGGAATGCACCTCTCTCGCTCTGCAACAACAATGACAGACAGTTCAACTCCGATAGTACAAACAGCAACGGCATTGAAAGCCAATTTTGATCTGCTTGATTGCTTGCCTGCTTGTCTGCCTGCATGTCTGCCTGTCGAAACCGAAGGCTTGTCGAACGTTCGTAAGGATGCATGTACACTAGAGCAGACGTCGATCTAGCAACTCGGCCAAGCTCTCAAGAGCGCGATCGGCAGCACCGAATGCGGACCGGCTGGTTCAATCGACAGAGACAGACCAACAGCTGCTGCAGCTGCGGCTGCTGACGAAAAGACGCCGTCGTTTCACGAGCCGACCGCAATCCAAGAGTCATTTGTTAGCGCGGTCGCTCAAGGTCGCTTCTAGCTTCTAGAAAGAACATTTCTCAAAACCACTCGGATTCAGCTTTGAGCGCGGTTGCAGATCGTGACGTCATCGCGGAGACGCAGTCGGGCCTGGCACGGACCGCGACGTGCGCGGTGGCCATTCTACAGAGCATCGACGCTAGTAATGCCGCAACGCAGGCGCTCGTGCTGGCGCCGACGCTCGAGCTCGCACATTCGGTGCTGACCGCTGTTCGGTCTTTCTACGACTGCACAAGTCTCGTAATTTTGTGTCTGACGCCATTTTCGAAGCGTGCAGATGAAGAAGGTGCTGTCGGCGCTTCCGGGGAGACGGGACGTCAAGTGCTGCTCCAGCGCGTGTATTGACGCAGCGAGAGAGCACGCGGCTGTCGCTGGCGAGCCGGTGCACGACTGTCAGGTGGTCGTCGGCACCCCAGCCCTGGTCCATAACATGATCACTGGAGGGCAGATCAGTTACAGTCGCTGGAGTGGCTTGTCGAAGCGTTGTCACGCGTGTCATTGTCGCAGAGTGCGACGCCATCAAGATGCTCGTGCTGGATGAGGCTGGCGAGTTCGTCGCGCGCGGCATCGTCGCCCAGGTCTGCGAGGTTTTCGAACACATGCCGCAGGGCGTCCAGGCATGCCGCCTCATTCGCACCATGCCACAGATATTAGGCGCTGGGGTCATGTCACGCTCAGGTGGTCCTGCTGTCAGCCACGCTGAGCCAAGATGTTCTGGACGTGGCGACGCGCGTCACGCTCGATCCAGTCAGACTACGCGTCGACAACGAAGGACGTGTGGCCCAGAGCTGACCAAGTCCAACCTTTTCCACGATTGGCACAGTTATCTAACCAGTTGTACTCGCGACAATTCACTCCCGCACAGGCTTCTCAAACATTAGTGTACAATACGTCTCTAAAAGGTTGACGTTTGCTGCTCCCAGTAACAAACTTGAGATTGGCAAAGACGCGGACGCAGGTGTCGATGCTGCCATCGACGTCGTCGTCAACGCCGAACCACAAGGGTTCGCAGTAGCTGATAGTGCCGCATCACTCGGCATCAGCGATCCCAACAGCGCTGCGATGACGCTCAACTGCCAGACTTTCATTTCGTCTTACGAAGCTTGTGTGTGGGTGTCAGCCCAAAAATGTGGAGAGCCTTGCAGTGGAATGCACAACTGAAATGTACAGGTAATTAGCCTGGATTAGCAAGGCAATCCGCACTTCGCCACAATTACATAAACAACACTTAACACAAGGGAATAATTGATGCTCTTAAATTTCCATCTCATTCACAAGATCGAATTCAGAGTAACAACCGCAGCTTGCAATGTACTAGGAGTATTGCAAAATTGGAAAAGCGGCGATGCGATTTGCATTTGCGCGCAAAAATCATTTTGAATGTGCGCCACATCGTAACCAATGGTTCCCATCATTGCAGTTTTGCATCCAGCCCTGTTTCCTCCAACCCAATCGAAGTGGTGGTCAAAGATGTAGCCTGGATTATTCTATAGCGAAACAGCATTCGGACCCAACACATTACTTAAACAACACTTAAAACACCGTAGAATAATCGATTTTCTTAAATTTCCATCTCATTCACCAGATCGAATTCAGGGCAACACTAGCGTGTAGTATGCACTTGAAACACCACCAGTGTTCTGTGTTGAGCAGGCGTGGGTAATTTCAAAGAAATGTTATTATTTTTCTGAAAGTTTCTTTTAATTTACTTTTTTTCAGTGTTATTTTCTTATTAAAAGCATAAAGAACATAGTAGACAAGCAAGATGTGGTCAAAACAACAGAGTTTTGTGTTTTTGTGTTACAGGCTCAACAAAATAAGCACTTTGATTTTTTTCAGTTAATTAGAATAATAGCTTCTCATGAACGCTGTCTGGCCTTCCATGTCTGCCTCTGCAGATTTCGTATCGTACACAACTTGGTAAGACAAAATGAAAGTCTGGCAGTTAGCCGTCGGCGCAGCGCTGTTGTGCTTGCCGATTCCCTGTGACGCCGCGACCAATTCCTGCGAACCCTTGTGGTTCGGCGTCGACGACGACGGCGATGGAGGGATCGACGCTTGCATCCGCGTCTTTGCTGAGCTGAGGTTTGTTTTTCGGCCCCCTGAGTGTAGTACGAACTGGCTTGCCTTGAGCCCGTTATGTGTCTGAACTGAATCACTGACGTGCCTGGCATGACTGGTCAGGGGGAGGAGGGCCGGCGGGCAGTCAGCCAGCCAACCGAGTCCGAGCGTTTGTCCACAGGCTCACGTTTCGCGGCGCGCGCTACCGCTGCCTGAGCGAGTGTGCCACACTGGTCGATGTGAAGACCAAGAAGCGCAACGAGGATTTAAGACGAGGTCTGTGAACTTTGTGTAGTACAACGTTTACTAAAATATCGTCTTCGTATCGTCTACATTATTGCCTTTTTTCGTTTTTTTCTTTCTTCCTTCCACAACACCAGTCAACTAACTGTAACAAACAGTTGTTAGTGTATATGTACTTGACCACTGTACGCTCTCAGTGCTGCCAAGAACAGAAGCAGCGTACGACTACTGGATTGGCCTGAGCCAGCCGCACAGTGGCGATCATCCGCTTTGGGTTTGGGAAGACGGAACAGCATCGCAGTTTACCAGGTTTTTAATTTTTTGCGTTACCGTACATTTCGTGTGAATTGTATGTGTACCTGCTGAAATTCGAAAGGGACGAAATTCGACCTCAAAGTTCTTGTTGAGTATTTCATGCATTAAAAAATGGTCGACAAAATTAAATTGGTCGACAAAACAAATAGGGATAAGATAAAAATAGAAGATTTTTTAGCACATTTTGGCAGTGTTTGTATTCGCATCTCAATTTTCAGTTGGGCGAAAGGCGAGCCCAACAATCATAAGGGCATTGAAGAATGCGCCCATTTGGAAAGGCGACGTCGCGTCGGTGATTGGAACGATCTTCCGTGCACCTACAAATTGATCCCAGTCTGCGTGAAGAAGCCCAAGATGACCTAGCCGACATTGAAGCAACATTTGAACATTTGAACATGAAGCAACAACAACAACACAGCGCTAAGCAGACTAGTCCAACTCACAGAGTGCGTTTAAAAGCGGATTGTCAGCATTGCTTTGGTTTGTGGTGGTGTACGTCGTTCATGCCCGAAAAGAAGTTTGGCGTTGGGCTGTCTTGCGTAGAAGCATGGCTGCCATTTTGAGAGTCCCGCAGCAAAACATGCGCGACACACCGAGCGCGTCATTAATCGCGTCGAAACGGCAAAGCAAAACCCCGAAAACCTGGGGGCTTTAGTTTGTCGAACTGTACTACTCAGCAATTGATCGGTTGTATCGTGCCCTCGCCCGCTTTTATCGGCGCGCTGGATTGTGATCATTAAAAACCAACCTGGTTCCGTTGCAGAAGGCGGACTGGACCACCAGACAGTGCAGCCGACATGGGTTTTAGCTGCTGCATGCATGCCGAGCGTGATGTTCAGTGGCTTCGTGGGCCTATTCCGTGTAGCACACTTACCATATTTTAAGCTTACAGCAGACACTCAGACAGTGGTGGACCGTTGCAAATAATAATCACCAGTGTCTTGCCCTCCCCGAAAATGTTCCTGGACCCACCCTTGGTATGCTGTACAGCTGCAACTTCTCAAACTGCCCCCTGTAACTTTTAGACTGTCCCCCCTAACTTTGAATCCCGGCGGCGAATTTACAAACCCTATACAAAACCGGCACCTTGCGTGGGGAGGACGGGTAGATAGACGGGAAGGAGACGCGTGGAGAGGAGTGGGTGGAGAGGAGTGGGGAGCGGAGTGCCCGCGCGCCTGCTGCCTGCCCACCCCACTCCCACGCCTATCCCTTTACAAGGCATTTTGCGCTCGCGCTCGTGTAGGTAGACTCAAGCAGCGCATGTCAATGCTATAGTCTTGAATGCGCGGCAAAGACGCGAAAACGAAACGACAAGCGAAATGAACACCGTGTACACGAGGCAACAAAACAACAACGACAATAGAGTTACTGCCTATCGTGGCGCAATCCGTTTTTCCTGTTCATTGCCACAGCTTTGCTGAGATTATGATGTATCCGCTTCTTTTTCGGTCGGCCTTGCCGCGACATCCCCTTTCCCTTGTACGTGGATGCTGTTCGTCGAGCGACAGCCTTTGCATTCACGTTGATGCGCCCCCTTTTCCCCTTCTTGCTCGGCTGACTGCCGGCGTTGTGTACGAAAGCAGCCCACTTTGCACCGTTCACTGAGCTCGCCTTGGCTTGGCGCATCAGTCTTCTCAAGCTCTCCAACAGCCCTCGCTCAGACGAATGACTCCGCAGCATGTCGCCGAAGAATGTGGTGAATTCCGCTCCCAAAGCTGCAATCTCCCCTTCATGGTTCTGCTGAGGCTCGTCGCTCGCCGCATCTGGCTCAATATCGCGGACATCTTCAGACGCGTTTTGAAGCGGTCTTTCAAAGGGGCCCACGGCTGCATACTCGGCAATCTCACGCGTCGGTTGCCCGAGGGGGACGCCAGTTGTCTTGAAGTAGCTCATCGCTTTGTCGACACCAGTTGCCAACCAATAAGCGTAGTGCTTCGCCTGAGTGTCCAAGATTGGGAGTGCTGGCAGCCGAAGACCAGTGACCCGCTTCTGCACAGCCGCTTGGTGCTTGCACGCTCTGCCCCCAATGGCCAAAGGGCAAGAGCACAGCCCAATGGAGGTGTCGACGTCGTACTCAACGTCGGCCTCTGTTTGGCTGCGGACCTTGAAGGTGTCGTCGCCCACTGAGCGCACGTAGTCTTCCGGAATCGACCGTCCCTTCTGCAGTGCCTTCCGCGCATCTCGCTTCTGGATTTCGTTCTGCCGATGAAGGGCGCAATCCAGCAAGCGATTGCGGTAGTAGTTCGGCAGGGACTCGACGAGCTCGTCAAACAGGGCTGTGGCATTGAAGCGCTTTGTCCTGTCGAAAATCTAAAACAAACAACGACCCACATACAATGTGCATCTTCAGCATGTTGCCTGTGAACCGCGATCAATACCTCTTCCTTCAGCAGTCTCATGGCAGCCTCACTGTAATTGTTGGTGTGGTTGCCGCGCAGCTGCGGAATGCCCTGTCGAAAGCAAAGAGTCCAGAGCTCCTTCCGCTGCCAGTACCTACAATTGCGCACCGATTTCGCAAAAAAAAAATACGCAGTAATGTTTCGCCGTGTCGTTGCACCTGTGCTGGACAGTTTACTGTAGAATGACATTTCCCAGTCAAAACTGAAGTTACACACCTCGGATTGAAGTACTTGTCCATGAACAGCGTCCCCTTGCTGACCTGTTGCAGCTGACTGTAAGCCGATTGTAGTGGCTCCTTGGACGGTGCGTAGAGGGTCGTTTTCACAGCCTGTACGTCATACTAATCTGTTTTTCATGTACGACATACATAAGCATATTTTCCGTAGACGCATTCACCTTCATAATGTGCTGGCGCTGCTGAAGCGGAACTCTGTTGCTGGCGTTGCAAAGCCAGTTCCACACGGCCTGCAGCACGTGAAACTGGCACAACAGCTGCTCAGATTCAGGCCACGTGTTGCGCAGCGCGTTCTTTTCTGCTGCGCAGTCGTCAGTCATGAAGACTGCCGGATAGCCTTGGCCTGTAATTGCATGTTTACTGTGGGGGCAACATCGGTTGCTTGGCTTGCATAGAAAAATCTGACCCCCAAACGCGTTGAATCCATTCTCAGGTGACAACTTTGCTTTTGCCAGCTGAAAAGCGGTCGCTAGCGCCAATTCGCTCTGGCTTGTTGTGATGCTGTGCCATTTGCTTGCTGTGCCATTTGCTTGCTGTGCCAGTTGGCTTGCTGTGCCATTTCCTTGACTTCGGGACAAGGTCGAAGGTGCTTAAGATTCTCAGCCGATTCGACCAAGTGATTGTGATCGTTCTTGAATATCGCGACACCGACGAGCGAGTTTTCTCCTCTGAGCAGACGATCCTTCTTGACAGAGTCTTTTGTGATCTTCTTGACCTGCAGGGTCACCTCATGCTTGCATCCAGTGCCAACATGCTTCTTCGGATTGTGACTGGAATCGGCCTCGGTGACGCCCTTGTTCTTGTTGTGTCGCCTGCACACGTAGGTCGCAGTGAACAGCCGATTCGCTCCAGGCTCTTTTGGCGACCTCAGCACAATGTACTCTAAGCTGGCTTTCCGTTTGAAGTCGTTCAAAAATTGCACAGCTTCTTCGTGGTTTGAAAATGGAGCTCGGACGAAGACGCAGTCATTGCCGTAGTACTGGCCGCTTTCTACGACACAATCTGTGGAACAGCATTGCTTAACAGACTCTGCCGTGAGTGGGGTAAAATCTTCCATGTTGACAAGAAAACAAGCACTGCGATCCCATCTAAAGGGGTGGCCGACGGACAGCAAGTCGGTCGGTGGATCCGTTGTGACGTCATTTGGTTGGGTGGGGTGGACGCAGCAGGAGACGGACGTACGCGCGCGCTCCTCCCCACCCACTCCTCTCCACGCGTCCCCTTCCGGCCTATCTACCCGTCCTCCCCACGCAAGGTGCCGGTTTTGTATAGGGTTTGTAAATTCGCATCCCGGCGCTGCCACTGGGGTTGAGGCTAATTCGCACAGTCCCCTACAGTGTCAACTTTGTTCGCACTTGCTCCACACCTAAATTAGTCTGATTCTCGGCTCAGTGCGGAATGAACACATCCCCCCGTCTTTTTGCGGTTTCGATATTTCGTGCACGTTTTTTTTGTGTATTGCGTCCATTTGTTGTTTTTTCGTCGTGTTTGCATTGGTTGACTTGCTTACGCTTTTCTGCGGCAGTTTACAGAATCATCATTGTTGCTTTCAACCGAGCATTCACGGCATTATTTCATAACACATTGATGATGAGTCACTTCTGAGCACTTTTCCGCAGGTGTCCTGAGTTGCAAGCGGCTAGTACGACAAAAAACGGTGGCATTTAAGAAACATTAATGTCTGACTTTTACAGAACGCACTACCAATGTGCGGCTGTGTGCTCCGTAGGTATGTCCCACATTCCAGAAACTTATCAGTAAATTGTCAGCACTAAAATGCACAACCACCCAGATGCATAATTTGCTATCATTATCTGATGCACTTTCTGTCCTACACTTGCACTACACTTCTGCACTACACTGTCCACAGTTGGTGCATGCTCGGTTGCATTCGTCGATCCATCGCACCTGCTTTGCTAGCACATTATTAGCAGCAACTTCAACCTAGTGCAATCTAGCCAGTGGTTGGAAGGGGGGCAACTTGACAATTCGCCTAAACTCTGCAAAGGTTTGAATTCGGCTCGACATGTCGACACGCGATTTTTTACATCCGGATGTACATACGTGTGTTAAAGCCACGTGCGTGTTGTAACTGTAATACCTAGGGTTGATGGCCAGACACATGCACACCCCCCGTAGGCACACAAGGGAAGCGACAAGATTTGCTCATAAAGATCCTGCGGAATTTAGAGAACGAGGATTCCGAGATGACGGCACAAAAAGAGTCGAAAGCCGCCAGCGTGCGCGAGGTGTGTTAGTCACATACCTAACACGTACATGCCGTACAGTGAGTCCTGCTGTGACTGGGTTCGATTCTTGATGGCGCCACCAGATCGAGGACTTCCCTTTCCATGGATTTTCTCGTGCCATCGCTGCCCTAGATTACAGATGGCGTTCTTCCGAAAGTCTTCCGCTAATTATACGGCTGTAGACGGGAAGGCGTCATGGAGATGGGTAGGCTACATGGGCCATTGACGGCCTCCTAGCGTCGCCCCAAATCCAACAACAACGAGTCCTGCTGTAGTGCCCTGCCCACCAACAATAGTGCAATGGACAACAATGTACTTTAGAGTTGGCTCACGGCTGTTGTGTTTCAAATACTAGCCGCTTCAACTCAGGACTCCTGCTTGCAAAGTACTCCAAAGTGGTTCAACATCAATTTGTCCCATATGCTTTTCGGTTTGTCTGTTTCTATGTGTTGTATGTTCAAAAACGTTTTGCTCTCGCAACCCAACACGAACAATCCGACACATGCACAAAACGCGCACACAAAGAAGACCTTGAACCGATGCAAGGGGGGGGGGGGGAGGGGGGCTGGAGAGAATGGGAAAGCCCGAAAATAGTTTATCGCCCAGAGGCCCCCAAAGGTCGAGTAGCTCAATGACCAATGGGGGGTTGGGGGCGAGAATAGGCAGATATTGTTGCTATATGTGAGAAACCTTTCATCTCTTTTGTCGTTTGTCATGCATCATTAAAAACGTGCTCAGAAGTGATTCAGTATCAATATTTTCATGTCCTCAGTAGTGACTCATCATCTACAATGTGCCATAAAATCATGCTGTGAATGCTCAGTTTAAAAACAACAATTACGAATCCGTAAAGTGCTGCAGCAAAAGCCAAAGGAAGTCAACCAATGCAACCAATGCACTTCTGCAACACAGGAAAACATTTTACCTTTTTTGTTGTAACGCTTTATTCTTGCGTCATTACATCTCCAGTCATTACATTTGATAGTAAAAATTAGGCACTATACCATCTTGAGCAGACACACCATAAATCCCATATAGGCAGTGGGCTAATTGTTTTAATCAGCCCTTCAGAGAGTCAGCTAATAATAATTGGATTTTTTGTAATCTGCATGGTTGCTCACATATGTTCATGCACCTTGATCTGCAGGCGCAAGGCCTTTGGACCTGGTCTAAGCTAGGATCGCGGTCCGACGTTTCCGATTTCATTCCAGCGCGCCGTGGGCGGGCTGTTTTGGCGGGCTTGGGCTTGTGTCTTCCTTACGTCGTCTTTTTTTGGCAAAGCACAATTGTTGCGTCCGCGTCCGCTGCGTCCGAAACCAAGCCTAAGCCTAAGCGAAGCATAAGCCTAAGCCAAATCAAAGCCAAAGCGTAAGCCTAAGCAAAGTCTGGACTAAGCCTAAGCAAAGCCTAAAGTTAAGAAAGTTTTCATCGGACGCCGCAGCAGACGCGGACGCATCAATTGTTTTAAGCCGTTTTCTTTTTCGGGGAAATCCAAGTTCATTGGGCCATTGAGCCGGGCGAAACTCACCACAATATCTCATTTATTACGTTTAATGCGTCGAAAAACAATGAAAAACAAAAAACGTCGAAAAAAAACTGAAACAACGCACCACTAAAACGCTAACACATACACGCGCATGCGTGCGTGCACCCACTCGCGAGTCCGTGCGTGCGTGCGTGCGTGCGTGCGTGCGTGCGTGCGTGCGTGCGTGCGTGCGTGCGTGCGTGCGTGCGTGCGTGCGTGCGTGCGTGCGTGCGTGCGTGCGTGCGTGCGTGCGTGCGTGCGTGCGTGCGTGCGTGCGTGCGTGCGTGCGTGCGTGCGTGCGTGCGTGCGTGCGTGCGTGCGTGCCTGCGTGCGTTCGTGCGTGTGTCCGTGCGTGCGTGCGTGCGGTCGTTCGTCCGTGCGTGCGTGCGTGCGTGCGTGCGTGCGTGCGTGCGTGCGTGCGTGCGTGCGTGCATGCGTGCGTGCGATTGAGCGTGCGCGTGCGTGCATGCGCGTGTCCCTGTCCATGTGCATGCGTGTGCGCGCGTGCGTGTGCGTGCGTGCGTCCGTCCGAGCGTGCGTGCGAGCGTGCATGCGTGCGCGTGCGTGCGTGCGTGTGTGCGCGTGCGCCTGTCCGTGTGCGTGTGCGTGCGTGCGTGCGTGCGTGCGTGCGTGCGTGCGTGCGTGCGTGCGTGCGTGCGTGCGTGCGTGCGTGCGTGCATGTGCGCGCGCGTGTCCGTGTCCATGTGCGTGCGTGCGTGCTTGCGTGCTTGCGTGCGTGCATGCGTGCGCGTGCGTGCGTGCGTGTGTGCGCGTGCCCATGTCCATGTGCGTGTGCGTGCGTGCGTGCGTGCGTGCGTGCGTGCGTGCGTGCGTGCGTGCGTGCGTGCGTGCGTGCGTGCGCGCGCGCGCGCGCGCGCGTGCGTGCATGTGCGTGTAATACAAGTTTTTATAGCGTTAACACCTGTAAAACAAAGTAAAAAATAATAAAAAGTTCAAAGTTTTTATAGCATAAACACGTGCAAAACAAAAAAGTTTCAAGCATTTCTATGGCAGAGGTTTGATCCCAGGACCTCCAGAAAAGTAACGACATCATAACCACTACACCATTGATCTGTACGGAACTGTTTTCTAAACACTTCTGATAAGTCAGAAGCGCGCATAAAATGTGCTGTATTTTCATATAATTTATTTATATTT
>JASAMY010001210.1:0-14155 GCA_030248085.1 Paralinhomoeus sp. GSCO2_6 | reverse complement strand
CGCGGCTGCCCGTCCACTCTCGTCACACTTTTGAGTGATTTAGCATTGAGTCCGCTTTTGCGATGCTGCTGCTCATCTGTTGGTCACTGCTACCATTGGTTGGAGCCGTTGCGAGACCCTCAGTGGCGGGGAAAGCCGAGTTGAAGCGGAGCCTTCTCCGAGAGTACAACGCCGCTTTTCGGCCGGCCAGCAACCAGACGCGGGCCACGGTCGTCTACGTCGACTTGCAGCTGAAGCAGATTCTCCAATGCGTCTGGTCTACTAGTGTCCACCTCTGAGTGCCGCATGACCTCGGAGGCAGCGTTCAGAACGTGGCCGACCAGACGATAGAAGCGTACTTCTGGATTCACGAGCACTGGATGGACGACCACATCCATTGGGACACGACCTCCAGCAACGTCAGCGCCCTTCTTTTCGACAGCGCCCAACTCTGGACTCCCGACACGCACATCGACGGCAGGTTCTCCGCGCTTCCGCTTTTCCTTGATTCTAATTTGGTAATGCGCCTGTTGTAGCCTGACGCTGTCGGACGACGGCGGAGACACGAAGAGCAAACCGCTGAAAGTCACACCGTTCGTGACTGCCGACGGCAGGAAAACGTCTCTCGTCGTCAGGAGCAACCCAGCGATTCTGAAGTCAGCGCATTGGACTCTGATCGCGGAATTCGACTCGCGTGTCGGTCGACATGCTTGCCACTTTCAGGATCGGATGTCGCGCTACCGCGCACTTCTTTCCCAAGGACATTCAGCAGTGCATTTTCAGCTTTCAATCGTGGACGTATGAGCCAGACGAACTGGATTACATGTCGCACGAAGAAACGATCAAGACAGAGCAGTACATAGAAAATCCAGAGTGGAATTTGATACACCATGATATTGTCAAAGAGAACAGGTGGTGTCTCACAGAAGAGAACCCATTCAATGAGGAAGAAGAAGCAGGTGGGTAGATTACAGGCACAGTGCGAATTCGATCCGCCCGTCTGGTCCTGCTCTTGCCGTTCCATGTGAGGGAAACGGCGTAGAGAACCAATCGATAAAAGGATTGGACATGTGAAGTATGAATTGTCAAATAGTCAAAAGTTCTGTCCATAAACGTTCAAACGCGCATCTCCAGATTTAATCCGAGTAACAAGTACAGTGTACATTGAGTCTGGTGAATAGCACGTACACAGCGTTACTGTTTTATTGTATCTACGTGAGTTTCGTAAATGCTCTACGCACCAGACGGTTGCACACTTGCAGGTGAGCGCACCTGCAGAACGTCTCTGCACGTGGCGCTTCTACTGCAACGACGGTCGCTCTCGTATCAGATTAGCTTGGTCCTGCCCATCTTGCTCGTTGTGCAGGTGTGTTCGCTCGAATACATCATTTTCAAGCAACAATAATTCCTAAAATGTACACGTTACGCAGGTCACGTATTTTGGTCTGTTTGCATCGGGCGGTTCCGACGGCGTGTCTTCCCGCCTGGCGCTCGTGTTGACGGCGATGCTGGCCGTCGCTGTTCTCCTCCTCATCATCGTCGACGTCTTGCCCAGAACTGACGCGCCCCTGCCCATGCTCTGTCTGTAGACTAGGCACCTCGTTGAATTCAAAGTTGTGTGGACTTTCACGGCATTTCAGTGGGTGTTTTCGTGGTATTTCTGTGCAAACTCGCACTGGCCGCGCTGGTGAGCACGGCGACGATGCACCTGAGACGCCGAATTCAACGCAAGAAGCAAGTTCCCGCCTGGGCGCAGTGGTTGGGCAAATGGTTTCTCTATAAAGTCGGATCTGAGACTGTGAGTTAGGGGATACTCAAGCGCCGCTGTCGTGCTTGATTCTCGTGAGTGGTGTCTGCATATGTCGCAGGAGCGATCGAAGCGCCAGTGGCAGAAGGACCTGTGTGCGACGCTCGACACGGCGCTGTTGGTCTTCTTCACGCTCTGCCTGCTCGGCGTCGGCTTGGGCTTCCAGCTCTACAGCTCCATCGCGTCGAGTCACTTCGTCGAGGAGTCCCACCACCACTTCCTCGACCGCGTTCTCGCCGCCAACGCCAACGGGAGCGGACTCGAAAAGGTGTCGCTCTACGAATAGGATGCTGACTCTGGCTGCTTACACTTTGCGATAATCTAGGGATTCCTGAGACGTTTTTATGCTGCTGCGTGAGTGATACTCCAGCATCACACTTTGTGGAGGGTGTCGAACTTAATTTTGTCTGTACTATGCTGCAGAGAGGACGTTCAGTGGATGATGATTGATTATCAGAAGTCAAAACAATTGTCCAAACCTGATTAACAGTTTCAATAACCGTTAGCGTATAACCGTTTCATTGCGCCTGGTTGCTGAAAGCTGTATTCAATTGCGAACAACGATCTGGACAGTGGACACTGGTATCATGCTGCCAGCAGAGTCACCAGATGGCGGCCAGCCGATGCCAGTGAGCGGCGGCGCGACCGGGCATGGCGAGCATCTGGCGCCAGTGGGCGCTTCCTTCGACGAGCGACGAAGCGCCCAGCACCGTCTGACCCTCGCCGCCCAGCCGCTTGCCCTGCGCGTCCTCCTCGCACACCTGCAAGCCCAGCAACCTGACACATTCTGCTAAACTGCTGTTCCACTTGAACGAACAAACTTTGACGACGACATAGAGGTCGTCAGTGCTGAGCTGCACCCCCGAAGTCCCACCCGCAGAGAGGGTGAGCACTTCGTTGAATGTGACCTGTCGGCTTTGACAGGGCAGGGCGCGCGTCCGCTCCTTGGCGGCGAGACAGCCGTCTTGCACCAAATACGCTCTGGCGGAGACACCTGCAAACAATGGCGGCGTTGACGTTAATGGTAACAGTTCAAGTAATAATTCAACCGGAGACATACAGATGGTGCACCAACTACAGGCGTACTGTTACAGTATTTCGAGCATGTGATCATACATCCGGTCTTTAATCTTCATACTAACACAAAGTCCTTCGGTTACAGCCATCTAACAACAGCGTGGCAATTTACAGATCAATTGTGAACCTGCTTGCCCAATAGCTTCCACCAATCAACCCGCTCCTCACATGCGTTCGCAGCGCAGTTCGCAGCGGACCAAGCGCGGATTCTGAGCTTCGAAAAGCCAACTGAGACGCTCCTTTGCTCGCAGTCGTAGCAGAGCGTCAGCAGCACTTCACCAAACGTTCCTTCCTAAAGGCAACAAGCATGGGATGAACCTGTGGAATGTGCAGACGCGCCGACCGTCTGTAGAATGGGCGGTGCAAGGTAACTCCAGTAAGTGGGACGTCTATGAAAGTTGACGCGCTCGAGCGAAAGGCGGATCTCGCCGAGCGGGACATCCACCAGGGCCTCGTCAGCGTCGACTAGCTGCAGAAGCAGCGTTTTCGACACCAGACTGCTTTTCCGTCTCAGAACTTCTAAACAGTTCCAAGAAGTCCGTGGAAACTGTGCGTAGAGATTCAGAAGAACAGCTAGACTAGATCCACCTTTAAAGGTCAACGACTCGTCGTACACTGGGTGTGAGGCGCCGGTAGCGATCTTGGAACGCAGTTTGACCCGCTGATCAGGGAGCAGCGCCGCCCGGACGTACGTTCTGCGGTAGTAGCTCGTGGTGTCCGCTCTGGGCCGAAGAGCGTCTCCGCTTCTGGCCGTCTTGCGACTCGCTCGCCTCTTCAGCGGCAAGTCCGAGGCGCTGATCACGTGCAGGCGCAGGTCCACTCCCACTAGCTCCAGCGAGAACTGCAGCATGCCCCAGGGCTTCATCTGCGCTCTTTTGCCAAAGCGGCCGCTCAAGTTCTTCTCGTACGCGCGTCGCTCGTCGTCGTCCTCTCGCGCTCCCCTACTGCTCAGCTCATGCATTTCTGACGTCGTCACATGACCGCCAGCTCGCACCAAAGAAGCCGCACACATTTTAATAGACGACACACACACAGGGGCCTTCGGACAAAGCTCCGAACGTACGTGCGTCGGTCGCGTCGTAAATGCGTCACTTGACCACCAAACAATGCGACACAGCGTCGAATATTGATGCATAATTTATCGTCGACTGGGCTAGTGGCGTAGTTTGAGAGCCGCTTGTTTTCAAGGTATCGTTCGCGAAGTCCGTACTGACGCCTGCTTTTCTAGAAAGAGGGGCGCAAACAAGGTGACGACAACGTCGGCAAATTCAGCAAGAGCCTTGCACGCAGTTCCTTTCCTTGGCGAACCGACGAATGCATGAACGGTTCAAGACAGAAACCACGGGCTTATGTCTAAACACGGGAGTAGGTACTTACAGATTCTTGCCATGATTCCTGCTACTTCTGCTTACTGAGTTCCATATGGACAAGACGTAGTGCCAATCTAATCTCTGATCGTTTTGCGTTTACGGCAGCAAACCGTTTTGACACATGTTAGAAATTGAAAGTTGTAAGATTGAGAGTTCAAAGAGTGTACTGTGCATATTGTGGCGTCGTATACATACAGTAGTATACAGTAGCCATACAGGTGGGTGGGTACACAGAGTGGTGAATATATTGAAGTGCATCACAAAGGAATATGAGATGCAAAGTGATCAGCGCACCTCACCTGACGGTATACAGACTGCATGAATTAGCAACGAATGAACATGAAGAGTCAATGTACAAAGTACATCGCAAACAAAAACGCATCCATCACATATGAGTGTTGTTCCCCTAGAGATCCTTCTCTGTGTGCAACGAAACGCACGAGACAATCATTTTTTTGGTCGGCACGGTGGCCTAGTGGTAGAGACTGGGACTCATGATCGCAAGGTCCTGGGTTCAATTCTCGAGGGATCCACTATTGAGAACTATCCCTTTCAGTGGATTTTTCTCTGGTCATCCTTGCCGTAGAACATATGTGGCGTTCTTCTTCTGTGTCTGTGGCGGCCCTCGTGGCCACTATGCATGCCTCAGACCGAATGACGTCATTTGTGTGCTGGGACATGGTCGGAGCCGTCTGGACAGCAGGTTGGTCTCCTCTGGGAGCTGTATGTCCTGGGCGTCCCTTGAGCTGTCGGCCAGCGGAACCAACCCGGCGGCAGTGACAATTCCGGCCCGTTACGGGAGCCAGCCCTCCAGGATCGGGCTGACTGGGTCTCATCTCTCACTAGCAGCGGTCGATTGTGACCAGAGAGAGGCCCCCGCGATCATAGAAGCGGCCCACACACAAACAAACACAAACAAACAGACAATCATTTAGCAAATTGTGCAATCAATTTTGTTGCCAGTGCGCATCAAGACATGTTACCATAGACGCGTCACCACTCGATTGCCAACAAGCAATAATTCACATTGATTCCCTTGTGCCCGCACATGCTTGCATACCACTTCTGAAAGCTTCGCGAACATAACAAATGGCATGAATACCATTCCACTTATTAGGTTTCTACGTTAGCTAGGCAGAAACTATGAAACCCGTAGTTTGGTTCTTTTTCTTTCAATGTGTATAGGTGTATATACGGTTAGTTGCGTTGGCGAAAGCTGAAATATATATAGCGAGTGTAGTGGACGTGCTCGGAGTTTGGTTACGCCAGGTACATTACTACGTGACCCCTGTCCAACGCGTGACCTGCCTGACCTGCCTGCGCCGTGACCTGACCATATGTGATGGATGCGTTTTTGTTTGCGATGTACTTTGTACATTGACTCTTCATGTTCATTCGTTGCTAATTCATGCAGTCTGTATACCGTCAGGTGAGGTGCGCTGATCACTTTGCATCTCATATTCCTTTGTGATGCACTTCAATATATTCACCACTCTGTGTACCCACCCACCTGTATGGCTACTGTATACTACTGTATGTATACGACGCCACAATATGCACAGTACAATCTTTGAACTCTCAATCTTACAACTTTCAATTTCTAACATGTGTCAAAACGGTTTGCTGCCGTAAACGCAAAACGATCAGAGATTAGATTGGCACTACGTCTTGTCCATATGGAACTCAGTAAGCAGAAGTAGCAGGAATCATGGCAAGAATCTGTAAGTACCTACTCCCGTGTTTAGACATAAGCCCCCTCCCCCTCGCCTCTGCCCTTCGCGAACGCATGTTTGCGATGTTCAAAATCGTAGTGGGACACCGTGGGACACAGCGGGATCACCGTATCCTCCGCAGAATAGCGGGTTTTTCTGTGTTCAAATTCAACTGCATCGCATCAGAGTCGCGGAAACAAGCAACGATGAAGCGCAAGATCGAGATCGAAGTTTGGGGCAGGGACGATGTGCGCGAGATCCTACAAGAAATGCGGAGCGGCACATCAGCGCGAACGGCTCGCTCAGCCGCTGAAGAAATTAGCGTGCGGCAGTCGCAGTCACCAATAATTTTTGTAAATGTTTGCCAAAGCTTCTTGTTGTCTAGGAGCTGACTGGACACTGTCAGCAAAAGCGCGGTGGATAGGCGCGTGCGAGATGCGGAGGTTGGCAAGAGGAAGGCGTTCGGCAAGCGCTCAACCACACATACGCGGCCCCAATCGATTCTGTCGGCGCTCGCGCTCGGCAGCGGCGTCGACCCTGCTTCGGCTGTTGGTACGCGACCGCAGTCGACCCCGTCGGCGCTCGCGCTCGGCAGCGGCGTCGACCCTGCTTCGGCTGTTGGCACGCGACCGCAGTCGACCCCGTCGGCGCTCGCGCTCGGCAGCGGCGTCGACCGTGCATCGGCTGTCGCCCCGCGGTCGACCCCCATCGGCGAGCAGGAGCTGGAGGACAGCAGCGCTTTGGCAGCGCGAGTGTCCGAGAAGCAGCGCTCGACCTGGCTGACCAAGTCGCTGACGCGCAACGCCCTCCTCGTGCCGGATCAGCGACAGCGTGGTGGGGTGCGTGCGAGACCCAAGACTCCAGCCCGACCTACAGAGCTTCTGGTAAGCCTCTAGCGTCTCGGTCGCTTTCTCACGACGTTTTTTCATGCGTTTCCTCTTCAGAGCTCCCTTTCGGCGGCGTGGGGCTTTGCTGACAGAAGCCGGCAGCACGACGCCCAGGAGCTGTTCAACCTGCTCGTTGAGTGCGTCGACTGGGAGCTGATGGCCGCGACGGGCGAGCGGCTGACGGTCTCGGCGCAGGCGACAGTGCAGCGACTGCGCGCAGCCAGCGCGCGCCAACGACGACGCGCTCATCAGCCGACTCTTCTCCAGCTCCAAGTGCTCAGCGGTTGGCGACGTCTTCAAAGTATACATTTTTTCGCCCACGTCAAGCACAAAGCTGGGCACGAGCTGGGCTCCTGGTGGCGGTTCTACGACAGCAGCGTGTGTGTGTGTGTGTGTATAAGCCATGACCGCCGAAGGCGGCATGGAAGGGGCGGTTGCCCAGGGTCTGTGGCGTTGATCTGCCCTCCCTCCGCCGAGGGTTTATAGGCAGTCCAGGTTGCACGTGGATCAAGGCCTCGTGATCCTCCGACTCTTCGGAGGCGAGAGCGGAACCTTGAACCGGACGTCCCACAGGTGGAAGCCACGAAGCCACAGCAGCGTCGTGCAGCTTGGCGCCGACGCCGACTGGGCCGCCTTCGACAGCCAGGAAGCCTACCTGCTGTTCTACGACCGGCAGACGTGGTGACACTTGATCTCATGCGCTTCGTTCACATTGCACGCACATCTTTTTATGCGAGTCTCATGAGTATTTATTCGCCTAAGAAGGTGCATTTGCGTGTCACCGTCGCCGCGCAGCAAGGTGCGCCGCATACAGACAACGCCATCGCACGAGGAATTTTGTATATATTCCGTATATTTTGCACGTATTTACCTATACCAACTTCTACGATTAGCACGTTGCACGTACTCGTATTTGAATTGGGCAGTACCGTACTAGCATTTGAACATCGTTTGTTTCCATTTGAACATCGTTGACGCACCTTCGCGAATAGATGTTCTTTTTTTGTCCACGTTGGAATTGGATGCGCAAGAAGAACGTGCTCGAAGAAACCTTACACAGCAACAAACGAAAACGTAGCAAGCCTGTGAAGAGCATGTCAATGTGACGTAGAATGATTTCTGAACTGATAATAATTGGGTAATTGTTTTGCTAGGTTTGCACAGTGCAACACACTTTTAATCTGTTCTAGAACGTTGTTCGTCAACGCTTGCGCCGTGCTGAACTTCAAACTGTGAGTTACATCTTTTGAGAGTTTATTATTGTGTTGAAATTGTATTTATTATTGTATTTAGGTCCCGACAAGAAGCTGCTGAATTTGCTTTTGTTGAAAACGTGCCTAGATCTGCCGGTAAGCCATTGGTCGCAGCTTTTACAGCCGTGAATCTGAAACGACTAAAAGTCCAATTGAGGCGACCGAATTCGCGAATTCCTCCGAAGACTTCGCTACATCCGAATTTTCATTGCCCTGTGGAATATCTTTGTGATCTTTCTCATGTTTGTGTACGTACACAGTTTATTATTTTGCTGAGTTACATACTGCCTTGCACATTGATTTGACTCTTTAGGTTCTTTGGCCACTAATCACGAAAAATCCGGCTCAAGTTTCCGTTTTCTCTTATTTCATATATATATCCTCGTGTAAGTGCGTGGTTACATTTTCGTGGACGTGGAGTAGCAGAATGGCACAAACGCTGGATTACGCTGCGAGGATTTCGGAACTGGAGAAAAAATTGACAGAAAAGCAGAAAATTGAATCGAGCCTGGTTGTAAAGATTGAATCAATGCTTAAGGATGTCCAAGACACCCCCAGAAAACTGAATCTGACTCTGTCTCGGCTTAAAGGTAACGGTTGCGAGAGGAAAGTAGCATTTCAGAAGCCATATGCATATCGTACTTGCACTGCACGCACTCGCACACCTATACGCCGGGCGCACACACGTCCTTGCCTTGCAGGTAAACTGTCTTTGTTAGAATCCGACGCCTCCCAGTTGGGCAGTTCTCTCAATCTGATTTCCGTTCTCGCGGAAAACGTCAGCGGCAAGGTTCGGTTGACACGCTTCGCTTTTGAGAACGTCAATTCAGCGAATGCAAGTCTCAGGTGCGCGAGTTGGACTTGGCGAAGACGCGACTCGTCGAGTGTCTCCAGCGCGTTGAAGACATCTTGGGTTGGTCCTCCGTCCTCGTTGTCGTTTGAAAACGCGCTACGGTAGCTTCGTCCACAGCACGGCTAACGAAACGTGTAGCGCAGTGCAGCTTGTGGCGCGTCCCACTTTCCGCACGCGTTGCCAGCAGTGCGTGATTGGCTGTAAATGGAGCGTGGTGTTGTTGTGGTTGCGTAGACCTGCGCCTGTGCACGGAGGGCGTGCAGAGCGCGCTGGCGCAGGACGACCTGGAGGAGGCGGCGCGGCACATCCACCGCTTCCTCACCCTCGACGCCGTCGTCTTCCAAATGGGCGACGACTGGAGAAACGGTGCGCACACGACACACACCCCACTGAGCCGGGCTCCAAAATGCCCTGTAGTGCACGCATACATTGGGCGGGGGGTGGTTGGAGAGACCATTCGGGGGGGGGGGTAAACTTTCGGCCTGGGGTGGGTGCTCCCCCTCCAACCCCCCCCCCCCAGTTACATGCATGGTTGCACGTCGTCTAGTCTTGAAGAATTATAAAAGCGTACTGATTCACGTTGGAGAAAAGGTTGCCTGTAAATCGGGACTGGGACGTTACATGGGGGGGGGGGGTAGAAATGGAGTGGCATGTATGGTCAGCACACATTCCACTATTGTTCCCCGAAACGCCCTTTCCATCTAGACTTGGTTGCTTGCTTCCTGTTTGTCGAACTTGTGCGTCGTGCAAGGAGAGCGATAGAGACGGCTGGAGCGTGTATTGTGTGTTCAGCGCAGCAGCAACAGCAGCCGACGGACGCATCGGTGGGCAGCGCGGTGCACTCTCTGCGGCACAGCTACGACGTGCTCAAGAACGCCGAGCTCCAGCTCAAGGTGCGCGTCTCCCTCCCATCCCACCCGTATACCCCGATACCATACCTGTAGCTAGGGGTGCGGGGTTGGGGCCCCACTATTTTCCAACCCCCCCCCCCCCAGAATTTCCCCAAGGGATTTTCACCCTGTCTTTTCACCCTATTTATGCCCATTTTTGACGAAAAAAGTACCAGTATAACCAGGGTTGCATAAAAAAAAAATTTCAAGTTTTTTTTTAAATTAAAAAAAAATTTTTTTTTTTTTAAAAATTTTTTTTTAAATTGACTTAGGAGCCATCATTGGCGCCAAATACCTGTACTATAAGATACTTTTAGCCTATTAGAGTGTCAAACACAAGTACTAGTGCTTCCCTAAAGCCTTTAGAAGCGTATTTAGCATCGTTTTAGTCAAATGGTGACAAAGCCGCTGCCTCTAAATGGTATTTTTGTATTTTGTATTTTTGTATTTGCCAACACACGTAACCACATACAACAAAAGTCCGACACATGGCGCGCGACGAAGTGTACATTGTATACATGCAAGAAACCTGGGCGAGAGTACAAACAGCAGCACGGCACAGCACATTGCCGTTGTCGAACAAACAAACGCGCGAGAGTACACACACAGTGCTAACTACATTACATAATGCAGCCACAAGGCGACAGGGCGCGGTACCGCGTACTTCGCGTACTCCGTACAAGCACAGGGCACGCATTTGTACAGACTCTGCTGCCTGCGGAAGATGTGTTGGCGTGGTCAGACGACACTTTTCAGTGATTTACGATCTGGCCACAAGGAATTGAGTGAGATTTTCAGTTTTAAGTCTCGTGTTAAATGTTGACAAAGAGGTTGCATTGACCGTATGAGGCGACAAGGCGTTCCAGGCGGCAACAATTCTGTGAGAGAAGAAGTGGGCGCGATATTGCCTATACTGAGCAGGATGAGCGAGCTTGAAGTTATGTCCTCTTGTTGAGCGCAGAGGGGCGTAAGAAAAATAGTCATCAAACTGGAGACTGACGAGCCTGTGAATAATTTTAAAAACTAGTGTCAGGTCATGATGTAGGCGACGCAGCTCGAGGGTGTCTAACCCAATGGTGTTTAGGCGCTCTTGATAAGACAGGCCTGCCATGTTAGGCAGCTTGCGGGTAAACGCTCTTTGGACCGACTCAATCACGTTAATATTGCCAACAAGTTGAGGATTCCAGATGGACGACGCGTACTCAAGTTGACTGCGCACAAAGGTGCAGAACAAATGCTTCATCAGATTGGTATCCCTGCTGTGAAAGCAATTCAAAATTGCGTTTGCTTTCACCGCTGCTGTTTTGGCGGAACGATTGCAGTGTTCTGTGAAGCGCAGATCTTTGCTCATGATAACCCCTAGATCGCGTACATACGGGACCGCTTCTAGCTGTGCATTACCAAGAGAGTAGTCTGCTTTCGGATTGCTTCGTATTCCCACGTGGAGAATATTGCACTTCTGAACCGCTAACTGCAACTGATTGTCCGCGGCCCACTGATAGACGGAGTTCAGCGCATTTTGAAGTGACTGACGCGCATCAGAACTTTTGCATCGGAAATAGAGCTTGCAATCGTCTGCAAACAGCTTGAGACTGGCTTGCGTCACAGTATCAGGGATGTCATTGATGTATAGCAGAAAGAGTGTACGGTATCGCACTATGTTGGGGAACCAGTTGGGAACCCCAAAATGAGCTTGGTTTTGGTGCTAATAAGCAAGTTTATGCATGAATAACTACTAATTGTACCATCTAAACACCATTTAAACGCCTTTTTGCCACTCAAAAGCTAAATTTTACCCAAAATCAGAGAAATTTTTTTTTTAATTATAAAAAAATCCAACTTTTTAAAAAAAATTTTTTTTTTTTTTAAAAAAAAACTTTTTTTTTTTAAATTGTGCAACCCTGAGTATAACTAAAAAAATGGCCAGCTACCCCACACTTTTTGCCCCCCCCCACTTCGGCCATTTACTCCCCCCACTCTTCCAGACCCCAGTTCCTCGGTCCCCAATTCCTCGGTCCCCAGTTCCTCGTTCCCCAGTTCCTCTTTGCCGCAATTCCTCGGTTCCCAGTTCCTCGTTTTCTCAGTTCCTCGGTCCCCAGTTCCTCTTTGCCATAGTTCCTCGGTTCCCAGTTCCTCTGTGCCCCAATTCCTCGGTCCTCAGTTTTTGTAATCCTACATTAAGCGCGAATGGTGAAGCACGCACGGTGACGTGAGCGACTGAGCGACCGATGGCGATTGGCGAGAACAGGCGAGCACGCACGCACGCACGCACAGGCATGTACTCATGGACGGACGGACGCGCACGGGACAGACAGCACGCACGCAAGTGCCTGCACGAACGCGACGGCATGGCACACGCACTGGCACACGCACAAGAGATGCAACGCACGTATATCTCGGTCTGTGTTCTACTGGCAAAAGGACGTGACACATCAAGACAGTGTACATGCAGTTGTGCCTAACGACCATTGCCCGAGCTCTCGTGGTGAGCTATGCGCATGGAACAATGTGCAGTCCAAATCCAAATGGGTATTGTAACTGAGGACAGAGGCCAGCTGGGGACGTGGCATATGATGGGGCACGTCAAGGTACATGCTATGTTCTGACTGCTTGTAGGAGCGTGAGTGACTGCCAGATCGTCCACCAGCTGATAAGAGAGGGTGGCAAAAACTAATGAGATTCACTGTGGCTTTGATTGGGTTACTGAATGGATTGGCTTTGAATGGACTGAATGGATACTGAATGGAGTTCCCTAAAGAACAACGGGGCCGGGGCTGCTGTTACACTGTACTTCCGCTGCAAGGTCCTGAAATTCATGCTGAGCTGACTGCCACCCTGCGCAGCGAACATCAGTCAGGGCGCGCTCAATCAGAACTAGAACCTCACTATCAGTAAAAGGATGAAAACGCGATGAAGAGACCGAGGAATCAGGTGCCGAGGAATTGGGGAAACGAGAAACTGGGAACCGAGGAACTGGGGTGCAGAGGAATTGGGGACCGAGGAACTGAGAAAACGAGGAACTGGGAACCGAGGAATTGGGGCCCAGAGGAACTGGGGAACGAGGAACTGGGGACCGAGGAATTGGGGACCGAGGAACTGGGGGTATGCCTCCCAGACCCGGTTACAGGTATGCCCATGCCCGATACTTTTGCATATCGCCTTCTTTGTGTGCGTCCGTCTGAAGTGGCGTTGGAGGCTTGCGCGAACGCCATTTCTCTGAACACCGTCGCGTCGTTCAGTCGATTCTGTCGACTCGTTTCGACGCGGCGCTGGCGTCGGGGGACGCGGGCTCTCTGGAGCGCTTCTTCAAGCTCTTCCCTCTCATCAACCAGCACGCGGTCGGCCTCGACAAGTTCGCCGGACAGTACCTGCGGGCCAAGCTCCGAGAGGCGGCCGAGTCCAGCTTCGACACCCTCCACAAGGGCGGAGTCGACAAGCAGCGCGCCAAGGTCCTCTTCGCCGATGCGCTCACCCTTCTACTAGAGGGAGTCGCCAGGTCACTGACGGCCACTCACTGCTCGATCGAACTGACTCAACTGTTTGGCAGACGCACTAATGTCTCAACTTGTTGTTGCGTGAAGGAGGTTTCCTGTTGCAGACTAGTGGAGATCCATCAGCCGATCGTGTCGCAGTTCTACGGCGCCGAGCGGACGCTCGACTTTGTCGAGCACCTGCAGGTCGAGGCGGACCTGCAGGGCTGCAGGATTCTCGAGCAGTTCTCCACCACAAGGTACGGCTGCTTTTGTCGGAATTCGCCCTTTGCTCACGCACGCATGAACAGCACAGCAGAGTCTATTGTAGAAAGTACGCGGAGCTGGCTGGTCAGGTGGAGAGCTTCCAGCGCAGACAGGCAGCCTCGCAGAGGGCGGCCTACCAGGGCCAGACGGGTTCCAAGGAGCCCAGTGCGGGCCGGCCCGACCCATCGAGGTGGATGCGGTGCTGGCCGAGGTCTGCCTGCTGCAGGCTCGCGCAGAGCTCTACAGGCGCTTCGTCAGGAGGAGGCTGCAGACGGACGACGACAAGGCCCAGACGGCCAACGAGCAGGCGAAGACCGAGAGAGCGCAGAGGCTCGCTGCCCTCGAGCGCGACAGCCAACTGGCCAGGACCCTGCAGGTTCTTTGCGTCTTTATCAGCCATTACGTGAGGAGGTGCGCGTGAGGAGGTGAAGTTTTGAATTGCAGCGAATGTATAAAGTTCAGTTTAAACGATCAGTTTAAGCTGAACTGTATTCTCACAGTATCATTTTTGCGACCAAGTTCACGCGTTTTAATCCCATTTAGCAGCTGATGTCGCAGTACGTCTCCATGGAGCACTTCTACATGGCCGA
>JASAMY010001129.1:0-14150 GCA_030248085.1 Paralinhomoeus sp. GSCO2_6 | reverse complement strand
TGGCATGTGTAAGCGACCCATGATGGCAATTTTGCGTACCAAAGGAATCGTCTCTGGGTCCTACCAAACTCAAGATATCGCCGATTTTATGCGTTTTTTCGGACATAGTCGAATTTTTGGTGATTTCACCAGAGTAAATCTCAAAGAGGTGCCCAATTAACCCCCAATTTTTTTTTATTTTCTCTGAACAGTTGCTTATGGAAAGTTTATGCCAAGTCACTGAACCTAAAACTTCACCCCCGATAATGAGTTATTAGCAATTAAAAATATCGGCCAAAAAGTTTGTCCTTAATAGGCGCGCTAACGGCTTATCACAGAGCTTTGCTATAAAGGAAAAAGTTGTTCGGCATGACCTGGAATAGACCCCTTTGACAATTGGACCCCAATTTAACGCACCAAAATGCCTCTCCCCATTATACCGAAAAAGAAAAATGGCGATATTTTGGTGTGGTTACGTCAGAGGGCATTAACGTCAATAATAAAGTTGATTGCCCTTCGATGGCGAACATTTCATTCCTTGAAGTCAACATGATCCGACGCACCAAAATATTTTCACATCCGGAATAATCGATAAATATCGATATGGGTAGGTCGGATCACTTTGGCTAAAACACGGAAGTTGACCGCCTGCACGTGTAGATTATTTTGATTCTTTACACTGCTATGCTCCGACGAACCAATATGGCACTGCAGATGTGCACGCACGCACGCACACCATCAAATCGGCTGCTTCACAAAAAACTCGATGTGAGTACGTCGCATCACTTCAGCTAAAACACAAAAGTTGACCGCCTAGTTATAGCGATCATTTTTATTCTTTACATCACTATGCTACGATGCAGCAATATAGCACAACTGCACACGCACGCACGCACGCACGCACGCACACACACACACACACAATTATCCGCAGTGGCTTCTGTTTGTAGTTTCTCTGCATGCTGTGCCATTTGCTGATAGGTCATCCTGCTTTGTATCATTTGCATGACAATTAGTTGTGCACAACTTTGGTCAACTGGAAACTACATCAGAACCTATTTTCAATCCACATGCTCACATTCTATACAATGAGTGTCTCCTACTGCACTCGAGGGATTCTACCAAGCATGCTACATATGTCATACATGGTACATATGTCATGCATGCGTGCGTGTGTACGTGCGTGCATGTGTGCGTGCGTGCCTGCGTGCGTGCGTGCATGCGTGTGCCTGTATAGGTTTTACGCATCAATGTTTGTCTTACGAAAAAACACTGTATTAAAGAAAAATTGCAAGCGGCTGCAAAAAAAAGGTGAATATGTAGTAGCTTTTTGTTCGGACCCCAGTTTTTAAAGAGAGGGTATCAATTAAGGCATGCCTCCATTTATGTATAGCCACTTATGCTTTGCAGCTGATCAACTACAGTTTGATACAAACTGTGTATAAAAACCAAACCAAACGCAGCAACACGTCACATATTCGGCATTTTTTTTGTGTGAGCCATCTCGCACTCGCCCAAAATGCAACAGCAAATATTTTCACATTTCATCTATCTCTGGTCATTACCATCGACCTGGCACAGCCGAAGTTCCTACATAAATAATTGGCACCTTGCTAACATTTGTGAGATGTGGATTGCCACTACAGTTCAGTTAGTGATGTGTACGTATACATACGGTACTGGCTCCATTCGTCATTTCCTTTTTGGCATTTACCCAATAACGCACGGCTTCTATACAACGTGTTTGCGTGCGTACGTGCGTGCGTGTGTTCGTGCGTGCTTGCGTGCGTGCGTGTGTGCGTGTGTGCGTGCTTGCGTATGTCTGCATAGTGGTCCATGTGCAAGACCCTGGGGTCCTTCCTGCCTGTCTCGCAACCACGTGGCATTTAGTCATGCGGCATATGTGAATGCAGGGTGTTCCAGTTCAGTTAGGTGCTATAATTGCCACTGCTCCATTCTATGCACACGAACACAAAAAAATGCCGAATATGTGACGTGTTGCTGCGTTTGGTTTGGTTTTTATACACAGTTTGTTCAAACTGTAGTTGATCAGCTGCAAAGCATAAGTGGCTATACATAAATGAGGCATGCCTTAATTGATACCTCTCTTTTTCAAACTGGGCTCCAACAAAAGAGCGTCACATATTCACCTTTTTTTGCAGCCGCCTGCAAATTTTTCTTTAATAATCACTTCCAACAAATTCCAATGCGCGAACGCGGTCCGTTCAGCCGCAAAACATAATCCTAGCTCAGTTGGTGCGGGATTCAATCGTGTTGGGTTAGGTCGCTCGAACACGCAACTGAAACCGAAATGTTCAACATCTACGCTTAACATCCAACTGAAATTAGTGCTTGTAATCGCATGTTGATGTTGGCAAGATTCATTGATGAACAAACAATGATGACAGTTGTGAAGTCGTTGTCGTAGATCCGTATATTTGGATATTTTGGTGACCCTCTTTCTGACAGAGTACTGTAGTATTTGGCGGTCAAGCCTCTTTTTTCGAAGCCAGTTTATGGTATCCTCTTGTTCGTATTTTGTTTTGTGAACATTTTATTTATTTATTTGTTCATATTAATACTCAGTGGAGGTTGGTCACTTACTTACAAATGGACGTTGAGATGATGGAATTTGAGATCCACCCTCCATGGTTTACTTTCAATAGTCATGGGAAGCTTGAACAGCAGAAGGTAGCAACAAGCTCTGAACTGGTTTGAAGTCCAAATTATGATTGCTTATGATTTATGCGAATGCACTTGCAGGTTCACGAGAACAAAGATGGGCAGGCATTGGCCAACTTTTCAGTTTGTTTGCCCGTAGCTGTGGCAGACAGTGACAGTGATGATACGGCTGTCTCTACAGAAGTAGAAACCAAGAAGCAGAACGAACCTGTGTCCAAGAGAACCTTGGGTTACTTCACTACTGCGTGAAGCTAAGCATGCATTCACAGAGTCGTGTCTTTAGACAAACGCGGAGACAACAAGTCGACGCAAGAACGAATTGCGCACGAGTTACTTCAAGCTAGACGAGATATAGGTGTGTTAGGCAGAGCAGAGGTTGTGGGCATAATACATATCTGTGATATGGCGGGGGGGGGGGGCTTCGTGGTGTACCCTATCCCGAAAGACTTGGGATAAGTAAATCTGATTTGACTGAAATTTTGAACCATTTTGAATTTTAACATTCCGATTAACCCTCTACCCTGCCCTCTCTTTCCAAAATCCCAATGACCCAATTTCTGTGCACACGTGTGTGTGGTTGGGGGATGAGGGGCTTGGTTGATTTACTGCTCACCAAAAATGGTGGGTGGATGCGTCCCCCCCCCCCCCCCCCCCCCTGACCACCGAGATCCACACGCGATAACTGACGTTCTTGACAGGGGACACCCAGGAAACTCCAAAAATCGTTTTTGTAGTGTTGAAACTTGACTTAATCCTCATTATGTTCGCATCAGTGGCATGGATTTGGATTTGGGAGGGGCAAGACTGCAATTTGTGTCTAATCGGGAATTGTCGTAAGGGTACCCCCTTTGGAAAAAATCGGGTCACTGAAAATTTTGGGAGGGGCAAACGCCCCCTGGCTACGCCACTGGTTCGCATTTGGCTATAATGTTCTGTACTTTCTGGATGAATATCTCACCAACGAACCGTGCGCGTGGCTCTTCAGGAATTTGCAGTCGCTACTTGTGCAAAGACTGCGGGATGGAGGTGACGAGCCGGACGGCTCATTTGCTGGAGCACCACTGCATTGCTCCCTGCTTCACTTGCAAGCTGTGCGGTCACGAAGAAGGATTTCATGGGCGCTTCGACATGGTGCAGCACATTTGTACGGCGCACGTGGAGCCAGCGTTTCCACTTGATGAAATTCTGGACTGGCGCTGGAAGAGGAGAGAGGAGGTCATCGACCATCTGGAGAGCAAGTTTACAAACAGCATGTACTAATCCAGCTGCTAAGCATTCCATTTTGGTACACTTACACATCCTACTCTCAGAGTTAGTGGAAGAGGCCCTTGTAGCCTCAAGTGTTGTTGTAAAGAGCGTTTCCGCATCAGCCTTTCCACGTCACACGATTCGTTTGTTGTTCATTATGGGAATGTGCATGATATTTTTGTTGTGTCGTATCAACGCTGTTGGTGTCTACTGCGAACACGCAACCCATTTCGACCGCATTTTGACAAGGCATTATGGGAACTTACCTACACGTTATTTTGGTGCATGTTTGTTGCGTTCTGGACCAACAACTCCTGCCACTCTTGCCTCCACAGATCTCCCCCCCCCTCAACATGACATCAAATGGCCGTTTACAACCCCTCCCCCCACCCTTCACCACTCGTCTGAACCCGGTACAGGTATGGCGATGGAGTGCGAACTGCTAAGCCAACATTTCAGACGTGTCTTGTCAAAATTCAAAATATGCACTGTTACTCTAGTGAACGGAATATTATTAATGCGTGCACCCGAATTACTGAATGCGTGCACCCCGATTACTGAATGAGTGCACCCCGATTTATGAACGCGTGCACCCCGATTTATTAATGAGTGCACCCCTTCAGATTTATGAATGGGTGCACCCAAAATTTATGAATGCGTGCACCCAAGTCGGCATTCCATGGGATGGTGCGCTCCTTCATTTGCATGTGATCTGTTATCGACCAGAGCTGACTGTTGGATTGGGTCGCTGCCAAAAGTGACGCAGTCAAACGTGACTGCTGACCTCCAATCTTAACGTTCAAACCTATGGCAACATGCTGGAATCGCAGCGGGGCCTTCCTTCTTCTTTGTTTCAGTACCTGCCTTCCTTCCATCCATCCTCTCTCCAGGTCGCCATCCGTCATTCGCCTTGCTCTTCCGGCTTTGATCGCCCCCATGTCGGCATCGCTGGGCGTTCGTCTGACGCCTCACGGGCTCGTCCGCTGTTGGCGTCGACGCTGTCAAAGCAGCGTTCTTGGAGTGGTGTTCTGCTAGAGTACTGCTTCATCAACGACGACGCCCCATGCGGCATCGCCTTCGACGCATCTTCACAGCGGTCCTTCGTTCTGCTCGCCGCCCGTCGTCTTCTCTGCCGTCTCGCGTACACAGGCCTACTCGCTGTCGACGCTGCGTAGCAGGGGGGGGTACCCTGTTGTCGTCCTGGGCACCTTGGACTCGAACAAGCGCTTCGCTGCCGTCGCGATGGGGCAGTGGTCTGGGCATCATGGTGGTGTCGTCCTGAACGGTCCGCTTGGTGTCATTCGACAGTGGACGACTCCGGTCTCTGGGATGCATGCTGCTCTCTGCCAACACGGCTCAGCATGATGATAGTACCAACTACCACCCTTCAAGGGCCTCCGCCGTCGGGCACAGTGGGCTTCAGACATCCAAGAGCTGCACATGGCACCGACCAGCGCCTCATTCACGGCCGCTGCAACGTTGGCGCTGCAGAAATGGCGGCAACGCGGCTTCAACCTATTCACCGACTACGGCGCCCACGACTCTTGAACGCTCAGTGCTTGTGTGATGCGTAACGATTAAATGCACGATGTACATAGAGTGCGAAACAAACCTGGGTGCACGCAGTCATAAATTTTGGGTGCATCCATTCATAAATCTGAAGGGTGCACTCATTAATAAATCGGGGTGCACGCGTTCATAAATGGGGGTGCACTCATTCAGTAATCGGGGTGCACGCATTCAGTAATTTGGGTGCACGCATTAATTAGTTACCCTAGTGAACCACGGTTGTTAGCAGGAAAGTTGACAATCCAGTACAAACAAACAGCCAACCACAACGCTCTAAACGCAGACATCAAATCCTAGTATTTTGTAGTCCCAAAAATATGTCCGCACTACGGACTCCAACAGTTCTCTATCGTTTACAAGTGATTGATGAAACTCATCCGCTACGCTCCACTTTGACGTAGCGTGCTTGGTCCTTGCTTGGGTTAGTTGGTTCTTCATCTCGTGGGCCACTTCTGACGGCACTTTCAAGTAAGATATGAGCGTGTCATAGAAATGCGAATCGCCGTTTGAGTAGACAAGTGGTGTAAATTCTGAATGCGAACCGGTTTTTGAACACAACACAGTAACCCGCGACTATAAGTGGTACCTATAATTATTTCAACACCAACTTTTAAAATCTTGAAACAGATGACAGAACCAGTTCTGTGGAGCGAAGTGGTCTTCTGTGTCGAACTTCCAGCTAAACCGTCTAGAACTAAACTTCGTCTTCAGGTGCAGCTCGTTTTTTGCGATGAAGCAGCGCAAATCCTTGGGATCACAGCCATGGCACTTTTTCGTTCCCAGCCTGCCAGTGGAGCGTGTGTCTTTCAACTACAGTACACTGCACAAGCCAAAGAACAGACCTGTAGCACTTGTCCAAATACGCCGACAGAAGCCTGTCTAGTGGATCACGAATTATGACCAAATTTGTCCAGTCTTTATGGGATAAATACTTCGGATCGTAGGAATATTTTTCATTTTTGTTTTTGCAGAATCTATTCTCCCACTTGTCGTTCGAGATGTTCCTCTTCGCTTGCCGGTAGCGGGTCGGGTGATGGGCAAAACAGGCCATCGACATCGCGGCTGTTAGCATATTCTTTGGGATGGGACAATAGGCGAAGCGTTTGTCAGGTAGGTGCACCATGCCTGCTTCGCGGCCGGGGATGCCATTGCCGGCGGGCACGCACTGCCCATTTGCGCAGAGGTCGGCGAAGTCGGAGACGGGTCGACACCTTCTGCCGACACCGAACCTCCTCTGAATCGCAAGCAGCGTCCGGCGCGCGATCTGCACCAATTGCTCGGTGTGGTCTTCCAGTAGGACGAATAGCGTGTAGGTCGCGACCACCGTCAACACCAACGTCGCACTTCGAACAACGAAGCCGATGTGCATCGAGAATTCGGCCGGCGGAACTCGGCGGGCCCGTTTTTAGCCGGTAGCCAGAGGGGGCGCAACGGACTCGTGACGCGGGTGGCGTCGTCCGACTGAAGCACCGGTGGACGGAGTCGCTCCAACGCTAATTGAGGCCGGAGGAGGGTGGCCGCCGTCGTCGGGTGCGCCATAACAACAAACGGCAACATCGACTTCCACCAGAGAGTCCAGGATGTCTAACTGCGTCGCGTAGGGCTAGGTACGTTTGAGTGAGAGTCGCGCCCGGGTCAAAGCCAACCCACTGGTCTCCGTTCTCCGACTCGAATTGGTTCTGTGCCTCATTTCCATGCATAATTTACCGCGCTTCTGTGTTTTTTTAAGAGCTGCGGGACACAGCGCTCGTTCGCGACGGAGCACTCGGGGACTTCGCTCGCTCGGCCGACTCCTTCCCGCCTGTCGCTACAGCGCGGTCGTTGTGCAGCAGACGTCACACACAGGGAAGAAGATCTGACACACTGCCTGCTCCCTGCGGGCCAATTGACAACAGCAACAACGTCCGATTACTGCCAAACTTGGAACACTTCTTTCCCAGGTAACCTGTCAATGCAAATAAGATTTCAAACTGTGAACATAGGTATAAACCATCAAGCAGCGTAAACGCCATTCAAAATTACCGCATGGCATAAAAAGCAGCCTGTGGCTCCCATTTAACAACAACTGCCTCGAATAGTATAGGTGCCGAGCATACTCAGCACTCAGCAGATACACATACAATACGCATGTCGCGGGCACATTGCTGCACTATATGCAGATTGATTGTTTACAATGAAACATTTCGAAAAGAAGATGAAGAGACGCGAACTGTCGTCTGCGGTGGTGGCGGGCGCGTCGGCAACCGCGAGGATCGTGGCGGTCACGGGGTCGACTAGCTCGAAACTGCTGAGCTCTTCGTCCGCGTCGGGCCCGTTTGCCTCTTCCTGCAAGGCATTCAGCAGTGCCGCGATGGCTTGGAGTGCCGCCGCGAAGACGGCGACGTCACATACCGACAAAGTCCACTGCGCGTCGGCTACGACGGCGTGTCTGCCGCCACTGCGGCAGCCGTCGCCTGCGTCCCCCCCCCACGCCAAGCTGCACGAGAAAGTGAAGAGAGCCTGCACGCCAAAACTATCGGTCGAGGACTTCGACGAACAAGAGCTGCAGGAACTGGGCCAGTTCGCCGCTCGCGCAGCATCGAGCGACTATTGCCTCGGCACGGACAAGAGCGACAAGATCTACAAGAGCGACAAGATCTACAAGAGCGACAAGAGCGGCATCTACAAGAGCGACGCCGCCACCTCCTTCTTCGACAACACCGACCGACCACAGACCGAGAAGCAGCGTCTTCGGCGAGCTGGATGGGCAGAACGTCGGCCAGGAGGCGATCCAGCCTGGAGTGCCGGCCGCGGACGTCGACGACCTCTCCGAACACGACTGATTGGCGCGGGCGGCGTCGAGCGGCGGCGTCGAGCGACTTCGAGAACTTTCCCGAAATGCGATCTACCGCTCTAACTACCGCTAACGCGCTAAAGATCCGAATCCGAGTCCGAGTGGGAGCGACGTGACGCACCTAACGAAAAAAATGACCGAGTTCCCACTTGATGCTTTGTTGCAACCAATACAACTACTACCTTTATATGTAGCATACATGTACATGTAGTTAGTACCGCTAGACTCACTATTGGAAGGCGATGACTATACACGTTTACGATCAAACTCTTACAGTAACTAGGCATGTCGCGTTACTGTAAATTGTAAATGACCGAATAACACCACCAAACAATTTGCGCATGAATTGCATATCAAGTGACTCGTCCCGACATTGTCAGTCGGTTTTTATATGTGCACGAATACTTCACAATACCTAATTGTGGTGCATTGGTTGCGTTGCTGTCATGTGTTGTCCTTTCCCCGCTGCTCTGGTCGGTGGCAGCGGGCGGTTCGGGTGCGTGATCGGGTACGGTCGCCGCCTTCTCGGCAGGGCTTTTTCGGAGGCGACTCACGGCAACGGGCGAACGAACTCCAAAGCAAAGGGACGGGGCGACAGGAATAATCAATCAATCCCTTTTATTGATGGACCAGCCGACACAGTTCAAGGAACCGTAATCCGTGTACGCGGAACGGGGGGCGGTGCATCATCAAATTACGATAAGAGCGCGAGAACAGTACTGGCGGACTGGAAGCGACACTGGGATTGCACATGGCGGAGAATACAGAATTACGTAATATTTACGTCGTAGCCGTGCTCCTCAATAAACACTTCTAACGAGGTGAATTTGGCAAATTGTTTAGGACTGAGATCTACCGTTTCTTGCAGCGGCGTAGCTAAGGGGGGGGGGATGGGGGAAGCTTCCCCCCCCCGAAATTCCGAAGTCATAACAACAAACGGCAACATCGACTTCCACCAGAGAGTCCAGGATGTCTAACTGCGTCGCATAAGGCTAGGTACGTTTGAGTGATAGTCGCGCCCGGTTCAAAGCTAACCCACTGGTCTCCGTTCTCCGACTCGAATTGGTTCTGTATGAAACATGGCGCATTTACATGCATAATTTACCGAGTTTTGGGTGTTATTTTAGGAACTTTGGGACACAGTACGTTGTTGGGCATGTGCTCGTTGGATTTTGAAGTTTGATTCTAATTGGATAACAAGCAGCACATCGTGTCGCCATGTGTCTCTGCGCCGCCCGTGTTGTGGGGACCGTCCAAAGGACGCACGCACGACACGCGCATCGTGTTCGCCTAAAGCTGTCGTTTGCGTCGGTCGGACCGGTATCTCTTTCGCTACCGAGGCGCGAAACGCTTGTTGGAGAGGGGCAAAGCCAAGAGAAAAGCGACGCCCAACGAAACACGGAGGCGGTGATGCAGCGCCGCTCCGGCGCGTCTTGCTCTTGTCGGTGTAGTTGTGGCACGCCCTCTCTCGTTACCCGAACGGTGGGAGGCGTGCGCCCGTCCATCAACGCTGGAAGATAAGCGCGTAATGGAGCGCGCTCGCGACAGAGAACTCGGGGACTTCGCTCGGTCGCCTGTCGCTAGAGCTCGTTCGTCGCGTAGCCACTGTGCATCAATTCGACATCATGTTCTCGAAAGTGGCTGTCGCCCTGCTGCTGGTCGTGGCACTGCAGCTCGCCACCGTGGACGGATGCTTTAAGAAGAAGAAGAAGACCCCGCCATCGAAGAAACCGGACCCTCCAAAAGTCACAGGTTGGCAGAACAAGTGCCGGTGCCAAAAACTGCGGAATTCTGTGCAGGCAAAGTACTGGTGGTCGGCGGAATGGGTCTCGACTTGGCTTCGATTGGGGACGCGCTTCTAATCGACGTCGACACGAGAGGCCTCGAGTCCGCCAAGTTCGGCTCGTTGAAGGAGGAGCGCTTTTCACACGTCGTCGTTTCGTACAAAGTTCGAATTTCCAACCTAATCCGACTCCCATCACCCGACAAACTTGACTCGGGGTGTGTTCAGGGCAAAATCGTCGTCACGGGCTCTGGGAGGAGCACGGACGTCTACACACCCGAGACGGGCAAGTTTGTCGAAGGCCCTCAACTCAACCAGGAGCGCTACAACGCTGTGGGCGCTGTAGTCGGTGAGCTGAGTTCAGATTTGACCGTCGGAAATTCACACGACGGAATTTTCACTTCTTGTCAGGCGAGACGCTCTACGTGTGCGGCGGCTCGACGGAGCAGAGTTTCGGCGATCTCCTGACCAGCTGCGAGTCGCTCTCGCTCAGTGGCAATCTGGTGGAAGCGTCTTGGCAGCGGACTAGCTTCGAGATGCCATACGGAGTTAGTGCTCCGCTGTGGTCCGTCCGTCCGTAGAACGTGAAATGAATCCGCGTTCTTAGGTGATCAAAGCGGCGGCGGTTGGCCACGACGAGTACATGTATATCGTCGGTGGAGCCACCCACCATTCCAACGGAGGCAGGGAAACCGACGCCGTCTACCGCTTGGACACCACCTCCGGCCAGTGGAAGCAATTGAACGGCCTGGGAGACGCGCGCGAAGCGCCAGCTGTATCGATCAATCCCAAAGGTTAGCTTTCTACAACGTAGAGGCACATGGAGGATCCCGGAGTATACTTTTTTTGCAGTAGCGTTCTTTTACTTTCTATTTTCGGTTGTCGTTGTATTGCCGATTTGAACGCTACAATTCGCAACCTGAGGCCGAGCTCGAGAATTTGGATAGTGCGTAGTGTTTCCTCCTCCTACACCATAGTGGAGAGTCTATAGGACTCAGGACTCATCGTCCACACGTTCCGTGTCCCAGTGACAGGCATACTGGACGTGAGGCGGTTGCAGGAGACGGCATCGTGGCGTGCGGTGGCTACCAGAGCCGACCGGCCGACGGTCAGACGTTCCACCTGCTGAGCTGCGAGCAGCTGAAGTTTGCCGACGGCGACTGGAAGGGGATGGGCTCGACGAACGCGCTTCACACGGGCGGCGCGATGCTCGTGGTCGACGGCAAGCTGCTCCTGGTGGGCGGCACGGACCTGGTGAAGAAGCACGCGTCCAACGCCGAGATCTACGACGGCGACTACTGGCACGAGATCGACGTCAACGTCCGCCGCAGCGCCTTCGGAAACGCCGTACTCGTCTGAGAGCCCGTCCGTCCAACCCTTCAACGCCCCCACATCTTTTTCTACTCTTCGTCCGTCGATCAAAACTACCATGCATTCGAACATGCTCAATAGTTCACTGCGGTCCATCCATGATCCCCCAGCGCACTCTGCGGGAATGCGCTGCCGACGCGTACACGTCCAGTGTATAATCTGTAGGACAATACAATGGAAAAAGGTTCAACCGCACTGTTTTCATTCCACGGAACCAGCAAGAAACCGTAGTTGAAACTAGTTGCACGTGAGTGTATTACACCGAAGCTTCCCCCTCGTGCAGTATTGACCGAAGCTGGGGGGGGGGGTGAACCCTACCTACACCCTACCCAGTTACACCTATGTGAGAGAGTGTCTAAAGCTTCCCCAGCCGAAATGGCGCAATGTCCAAAAAAATCGACAGGGCAAAATTGCAAAATTGATAATTTGGCCGAGATTGGACTCCCCCCCCCCCCCTTGGCTACGCCACTGGAGTGTAAACTGAACGTAAATCATGAATAATCGCATTCATAATTGCAATAATGGCAGAATACAAATTACAAAAATGCAAATTTGCGCAGCTACCGCAAAGTCTTACCGCAGTTCCGTAGTACCGAACTATGCGACTATCGTCTCATGAACAATCATGCCTGCGTGCTCTAGAATGTAGGTGCAGTGCAATTATGCGAGTGAAAGGCGGCCGTGACCAATGTCATGTTAGTTTGTTTCAAAAATAGCGAAGAGACACGTAGTCGTATAGATGTTGAATGCCGGAGGTCGACAATAACTTTTGCATAATAGTCAGGTCCGCTGTTTTAAATACGGTACAAAGGATATGGTAAACGTTTTAATTAGAATTTAAAGCGGCGAAGTTGCTTCGCCATTCGTCGTCTCATACGACGAGAGCTTAGAGGCGCCTAGCTAGAGCCGAGCTAGCTAGAAGAGGGTCATGTTACTTCGTTACTACAGTCCGGCAGAGTGTTATGCGCGCAGCAGTCTGTGGAAGCTGCAGAGGGTGGTGGGCGCCGACTTGGTGGTGGGCGTCCGCGCCGAGTTCTGTCTATGCGTCGAGCTAGACGACGCGGCGTCGTCGTCCACGCAGCACGATGCAAAGTTGGAGTACTTGTTCAACTCGGCGCTTGACGGGAGTGCTTCGTCGCCGCGACAGTCGTCGACCACGCTGTTCAATGGCAGTACTACTTCGGCGGCTACGGAACTGTTCTTCGAAATCGGACCTCGGTCTGTCTCTGAGAGGAGATGAACGTTACGTGTCGTCACTGGCAAGCGCTGAGGAGAGGACCGGCACACTTGCAGACTGGCATGCGACACGGCCTTCTCCACGAATGCCGTCTCCTGCTGCGCGGCCGCCGGCGTCGACTGCGTGAGGCGCGTCGAGCGCTTTCGGAGGCTCGTTGTCGAACTGGCCTCCTCCGTCGCTGCTGCCGATGTCGGCGACACTCGGCAGAAGATCGCCGGCGCACTGCACGACCCCATGACCGAGGAAGTGTTCGCGAGTCCGCCGTCGACGCTGTCGCCTCCGCGCCGGCAAAGAGAGGCCATACAAACTGTGCGGCTGTGCGCTGCGGCCACGGACGACGAGGCGACTGCGCTACTCGATCGCTACAGCGTCGACATGGGTGACTGAGTGCCACTTACTTGCCTATCCGTGCAGGTCGAGATGCTAAGCAGCGTCTAGGCCTGGCCATGGACTGTGAGGACGTGCGCCACTACTGCCAGTTCTTTCGTCACCAGCTGCGTCGCGACCCCACCGACGTTGAACTCGTCGACCTGGCGCAGTCGAATAGGTTCGTCGCTCTCTCTCTCGCACGCGCGCTGCTGAGGCTCGCACTCTTACGCATGGCTCTCCACCCCTCACCTGCAGCGAGCACAGTCGGCACTGGTTCTTCAAAGGGCGCTTGCGCGTCGACGGCCTCGAGCGCGCCAGATCTCTCTTCGAATCCGTCGTCGACACGCAGACATCCTCCAATGGCAACAGTGTCGTCTGCTTCAGCGACAACAGCAGGTGGGCTCGCTCTTACCGTAATGTGCCATCAGTCGCATGTACATGTGACTATCGTTGCAGCGCGATTCGCGGCTTCGAACTGTCGAACTTGGTCGGTGTCGGCGGCAGCGAGGCGGGCAGGCCGCTGCGAGTGGCGCGCTCCACGCGCCACATCCTCTACACGGCCGAGACGCACAACTTTCCCACCGGTGCGTGCGCCGCTTTTATCATTCGTTTGCCCGTCAAGGAACGGGCGGAGGATTTCTTTCAGCTGTGTGTCCCTTTCCTGGCGCGACAACGGGCACTGGGGGTCGGATCCGCGACGTGCAGGCGACCGGCAGGGGCGCGCACACCGTGGCCGCCGTCGCCGGCTACTCGTTCGGGCGAGTCGACGACGACGCCGTCGACTGGCCCTATCCCTCACACTTCGCCACTCCCACCGAAGTACGCTTTGTTGTCCGAAGTTCACGGACGTGTGTTGTTGTTGTTGGTTGGATTAGGGGCAACGCTAATAGGCCGTCAAAGGCCCACATAGCGTGCCCCTTGTCCGCCTTCCCCTCTAGAGCAGCATAATTAGCCGAAAAATCGGAAGAGAGCCATCTGAGCTGTAATCTGGGGCGCGACGGCGCGAGAGAATCCATGCATAGGGAAGGACTCGGTTTAGTGGCTGCATCAACAGTCGAACCCAGAACCATGAGAGGCCG